>WAAE01024446.1:0-49906 GCA_013400495.1 Nicator chloris
ACTCCCTTCTGGATACTCCTGCTTAAAACAGTTTGCTCTGAATGAGCCCAAGTGTTTATATATACACCCAGTGAGCTTGGGTATGTAAGTCCAGCTGGAGGTTCAAGTCTCTGTTAGCCACTATGTTATTGACTATCTTATGCTTTTGTTTTAATGTAAACTTCAAGCTGTATAAGAAAGGTGAGGAAGAGCAAGCAGAAGGAAGGAGTAATTCGTACTCTGGTGGCAGTTTCTTCCCACGAGAAATCAGAGATAAGAAAAATGTCAGGGTTTGTAGGTGCAGCACCGTGCGAAAAACAGCACGAAAACAACTGCAGGACAAAGGTTAAAATAATGGAGCAGCTTTGGTGAAAAGTAATAGACCTGCAAGTGGAAGACAGATTACAGAACTGCAAAGAAAAGGACCTGAGCAATACAAGGTGAAGCGATTCTGCAGCAGCTTGGTGTCTGCTCTTCTCTCTCCAATTCAGCTGTGTTCTTACCTCCCCCAACACCTCTGCAAGAAGCAGGTAGGAGCAACAAAAGTTTTTCTGTGGGTTCAGGTGATCATAACCATAGGCACAAGAGTCTCATGTGCATCAGCATGGAATAATTGTCTTCTATTTTTAGAAAAAAATCTTAGACTACTTTATTAGATTTAATACATCTGTCTTCAAGACTTTACACATCTCCCTTCCTCTAAATTTATTAGAAGTTATACATTTCTTATGTTCACAATCACACAAAATCACAGAATCAATTTTTGTAAGAGAGGGTTTGCAACCACAGGTTTATTCTCAGGCCAGCTGTACCACATTTAAAAGTCTGTTCCTGATAAATCTGTGATTTCCTCCACACTCACTTATTTTACACCATCTGAGGATATAGCCCTCTGGCTACAAGCAGGAGCTAACTGCAGTTCCAAGCCATAAAATCCATTACAATATTAACTTGGCATGTGTTCTGTACAATAACAATTTTCCAGGACAGTAAACTTTTTGAGGATAGTAAACTCACAATATTTCCCTGGTTGCAGTTATATATTTCCATCTGCTGCCAAGTGCTGCAGATCTTCCCGAGCCTGGCAAAGTTCCACATATTTTAACAAAATTGTTGTTGGTGTGTATCATTTCTTTACTTACAATCCACTTGGGGATATTTATTATTATTGGTCAAAGATGTCAAATTCAATAGAAAGAAAATCCCAAATAGACCTTGAGAGTGCCCCTTCTTGCATTTTCAAATATGAGACTCCAGCTGGTACTGTGACCTCTACAGAAAGCTCAGTATAAGCCTAGAGGCAGGAAGCTGGGAGGAGAGCAAAGCAGCAGCAGAATGATGGCACTTGTCACTCACACAACAGAGTCCCAGAAAGTCTAACCACAGTGGATTTTGGAGGAATTCTGCCTCAGCAAGTTTAGGGGGCTATGAGAAGCTCCTGTCAGTGAAAGGTGATGTGGGAGACCATGGAAGGGCATTTGCCTGTGTACGTAACAAATAGCTGCTGAAAGCTGATACCTTCTGCAGAGTGAGGTGGCTTTGCTTGCATTTTGTATGAGATGTTATTCTTTGAAAATACAGGTAATGAGGCAGGTCTGGGACAGGTTCAGCAAATTTGTGAGTGGCAACTAGTGAAAGAAGCTGTCAGTTATTACAGGAAACCTGTGCTGAGGTGGGGACTGATAAATACTGCTGGCCACATCAAATACTGAAGGCTGGTAGCAGTTGACAGAAGCCTCAAATTCCTCCAAATTGAGCTGGACTTGGTCATAATGACAAATACACCAATTGGTCCCCAACACCAAGAATGTACTTGTCAGGGCCCTGGTCTGGATGGCAATTGTTGTACAGGATGAAAAGGGACAGCTGGGGAAAAGTGTGTGTGTATATACACACATGTAGACCCACCCATCCGTGCAGAAATTATTTGTGACATGTGACAAATATATATAACATAATGTATTAGAACATGAACTATACAGAAAGAAAGGGGAGGTGGTAAATTTGGCTGAGTGCCCACTGGCTGTTGTTGGACTGGGTTGTGCTGCTTTGCTTGTGGCCAGTCTGCCTGAACCAAGGAAATGTGAGTGATCACCTGGGTGCCAAACTGAGTTCATAGCAAAACAGAGCAATGATCATTTCTGGAGAAGGCAAAATCTGAAGAAAAGTGATTAAATCACTATGGGTTACAAAATCTCCTCCTATATTCAGTTGTTATTCTCTGATGATGATCAAAGGGGGGAAGTAAAATCAGAGGCATGTAGAGTAAAACTTACTGTTCTAACTTCTGGGAGTCTTCAGTACTGTAAAAAATCATCTCTCTCTCTCTCTCTTTATTTCTCTTTCCTTAAGACTTCAGTGAGCTTCCAAAAGTCCTGTGTAGGGATTCTCATGGTTCTATATCCCGTGATGCAGAGTCAGGGAGGCACAGATGTGGCTCCTATTTCACAGCTGTATAAATGTTGGATAGAAAGAGATGATGTCTACAGCAAGCATTGCCGTGGTTGTAGGCAGGTACTTGTGGAAAATATGAGGATGAATTTCTTAGGGCAAGTGAGTCAACAATGAACTCTATTAGAATTCAGTTTTCAATCCTTCAGCATCTAAATATTTCATGCAGTACAAAAACCAATGGTGACTTCAGGGACAGTTAGAATTTGTTTTCTTTTCAAACAGGTCTTCTGCATTGCTTTTTTGATGTTTTCTTTGTTGTTGAGCAAGGGGACTTTAATCATTCATTCTCTTATCCTTGCCCAGGATTACAAGAAGCGACAGCTTGTTGCCATTTTCCTGCCTCCAGTCCACCTGAGACACAGGCTCTGACTATAAGATCAGTCTTGATTAGATTTCTACAGATATGTGTATTGAGACAAGCTGTATCTCGTTCTGCACTCAGGTTCTGCAATTTTGAGAATATTTATTATTAATATCATTGCTGCTTATCATCTCTTCTGATATTAAGACTGTAAAGCCAGGTATTTGACTTTGAAAAGTCTATTCCAAGTTGTACTACCAATTCAAAAGTTCTGTTTCCCATAAAAAATAAACTTAGTATGCAGCAGAACAGATCAACTGGACTCACTTGTTGATAGATTTTTTTTTGTAATCTGACACTCAGAGTGTTATAGACTCTTGCAGAAAGAATATGCTCTCAAAATTCATTTGTGAACACTTGAAAAAACACACTTTGTCCTTACACATTTTATATGATATCCCTTTGCAAATCATGTTAAGAACAGAACATGAACAAATTGTGAATACAATACTCTGAAAAGGAGTTGCTCAGGGAAAAAAAATTGATAACAGATGACTATCAGATTGGTGGAATATGTTCCTCTGAGATCCAGAACCTGAATTTCAATTTAGATTCTTGAGAAATTGCATTAAAAATTAATAATGGGACTATATTAACCACAAGAACAGTTAGGCATAGATGAGTTTCATTTCACTGCTGTTTTCTTTTTTTGGGGGTGGAGGGGGGTGGGACATCGAAGTTTTTTTTCAGAATTAAACCATTATCTACTTAAAGCTGGAATTGCCTCTAGGAAGTCTTAGAAGAGTCTTCATAGAAGGAAAAGGGTATAACCAGGATGTGGCTAAGCTCGAGTGAAGCCAGTCAACACACGCTGATTTAAACCACTGAGGGATCTGATTTGCTACTCTTCAGGCTTGGAAACAGGTTCAGCCCCCTGTTAGATAAGTGGTTACTATATCTCACCTTCCATGTCAGTGCCTTCCTTGGGAAAAAGCCAGGTAGCTCCCTGCAGTCCAGTTTTGGGCAGAGCAGAATACATGGTAACAGCCAGGACACAGGAAGCATTGAGCCATTGTGGATGGGCTCCTTACACTACTACAACTTCTTAACTGTGGTAGCAATAATCAGTCAGGGACTCCAATTTCAGGCCATGAGATGAGTCGGGGTCGGATTTCTCCCTTTGGAAAAGCTGTAGCTAGCAGATGGTCAGAAAGAAAATAAACAAAGACAACTTTATACATGTGAAGTTGGTTTTGGTCCCCCAGTACATCCTAGGGAATTCTACTGGATCCCCGCCCTGCTCAGTTCCAAGACATTATTTTGTAGCTAGACATCAAGTTGTGATTCAAGTATGTCCCTGTTTGCTCCTGATGTACTGGGCCCCTGGGCTTGGAAAGGAGGGTGTTTCCTACTGTGCTGCCATTTTAAATTCCTTCTTAAGACAGAATCTGAGCTCTGACTGCTGCATATCAAGTAACATCTATATTTACTATGCAGGAAATATCTTCACAAGCAGTGAAAATCCACTCTCATTACAATGTTTTAATTCTTGACTTGTTCTGACTCCTATACCCTGAGGCTAAGGAAAGGTACTTTTTGATATCTGTCAGAAGTAGCTGTCTCATGAGAGAGGTGGGTGCTTTCTGCTCAGGATTTTAATTGGGAGGCCAAGCATGTCTTCACAAGGACAAGTTACTCATGCCCTTGGGGCAGCCCTGATGAGTATAATGCATTTTCTCATAAGTGGAAGCTAAGTAGGCATTTTCATATATATTATCTGCCAGTATAATTAATAGATGCCTGTATTTATGTATCAGAGCTGAGTGATGATGATAAAAAAATTGCTTAGTTTTCAGTGTGTCAAAGTATTAAATAAGGCTTTAATACCCTGAGCCCCAAAAGGCTGCAATAAATATTCCCAGCTAAATATTCCACTAGCTCCCCCTTCTAGCTGTCACACTCTCCTCTGTTCTGATTAATAGAATCAACCTTCTAAAGTTAAAGATAAGAAATATTTTTAAATGGTGAACTAGGACATATGTATTGAATGCATATTCTTTTCATTCCAGAGGAAGCAAGTGATGTAAGAGATTTTGGAATGGCTTTCAACAGGAGATTTAAGCATGTAAACACGCTTTGTGAAAGATATTTTCCCCCGTCTCATCTTTCTTCCCCCTTTCTGATGGATATGCACTCATACTTTGTTCAAAACCTGTGTCTGTTGTCTTTTACACTCATTCTGCGTGGATAATGGCTTTCACAGATATTAGGGTGGCAAACACCATACCTCAGAGGTGTTTTACATTGTTTTGTTTCCTATGGTTCCTCAGTTTTTCCAGCATCTTTGATGATGTGAATATGCCCCAAAAGAAGTACATTCACTCACTTCAGCACAAGAAGGAGGCAGATTCCCTGTGGTCATGGAAGAGTTGTTCCCAGAAGGCTAAATTCTGTTGGCAAATCTTCAGGTGTCAGACACATCTCTAAAACAAATGACCACAGCTGGCAGTTGCTGCTCTTTCCATCTGGGAGAAGAAGTCTTGTTCCATAGGCCTGTCTGCACAGGCTAAAGGGAGAAGACTCAGTTCAGCCCATGTCCTGATGTTGCCCTCTGCACCTTTGCCATGGAGTTTATAGGAAAATGTCTTGCATCTGTGGTCTCAATTAGTCATAACATGTATTGCCATTAGTTAAACACACAATCTACATGAACCATATTAACATCCCCAGATGCTTCAGGCAACATGGAGCATGAAGGTCTTTAGACAGTCACCATTAACTCACGACTCCTGTGTTGGTGGAGGTGAGGTTATGTATTTTCAAAAGTGAGGTTTACTGCTTGTGAGGAGTCTGCCATTACTCCTTAAATTTTGGACAGGCTTTAGGCAATCTTCATGTCTTGTAGTGTTAGATGCTATAGAGTAGACATGAGTACAGTTTAAATTCCAGAGTTTTAATCCTTAGGTAGATATCCAGGTTTGGAAGAACCTGTTTATCAGAATACAGAGAAGGTGTTTATGACAATCTCAGGTACACACTTCTACTTTGCAGACATAACCAAGTCAGGAGAGACTCAACTTCTTTGCTTCTAGACGTGCTCACAATAACAAAAATCTTTAATAATAGAGGAAAGACTAGTTTGAAAGAAAGAGTTGCCTATTAGTAAGTCACGAATAGGAGGAATACTGAGGGTAACACCACTTTCATGGGTTGGTTAAAGTGTTGATAATATTGGCCCACAGGGACACACTAGGGAGCACTCAGGGAGCATTGGCATTTGCTTTTTCTTAGACTGAATGTTTTTTGAAGCCAATCAAAAGTACTAGTGGTTGAGAGAGCAGAATCACTGAGCAAAAGAATAATGCTATCATTAGTCAGAAAAGCTGTCAGAATACTCATGCCTGGGTTCTTGTTCTTAATATTTAAATACCTGAGAGTTTTCTTGCACCGTACCTTGTGCTTTAAGTAAACAAAATCCTTAACAGTCATGACAATTCTGCAGGCACTTGGGACACACCACGGACAGGGGAAATCCCACACAGCTGTGACTAGTGCCAGGCTGGACCCCAGGATGAGGATGGCAGTCAGGTATTGTATGAAATACAAGCCAGGGCTTGATGCCAGAAAAATCAATGCTGTTTTTAATCTGGTGGCTGTGGGAAAGATGAGTGATCAAACTCTAGGCAGTCAGTACACCATGGAAAACAGGAGGGAACAGTGGGTCCAGGCCAAAGCCAGGTGTTCAGTCTTAAAGTGTAAACCTTGGATATTGGGTGGTCACTCTGGAATGAGGACTCAGGACCCCAACATCAGTACTCAGAGTAAGCAGTCATGGCTGTGTGGATAGAAGATGGCTGTAAAGGGGAGACACATGCCAAATACCATGTTGAGCAGCAGAAAGCACACAGCTCACATAGCACAGCTCACATAGCTCTCCTGGCTGGCCTAGGAGCTGGAGTGAGGCCCTGATTCCTGTTGCAGAATTCACTTTCTGGGGGCCTGACAGTGGCACTGCTGAACTGCAACACAAAACCTCTCACCAAATTTGCAAACATCATTCACAAAAATGTACGTGACCACTGATGCCTGAAAACCAGACCCTTTATTTGTGTTTTCAAGTGCTTTGAGAGCATGGCACTCAGCCATGCCTTAGGAAGGGGGAATCTGTCTGAAGCTTATCAAAATTATATCCCTGTAACAGCATTCATTATGATTGCATGTTCTTTTATTCCATCATTTGAAGTGATCCCTGTGGATCTCAGAACAAAGCAATGTGTGACCTTCATGATGGAATTAGACCAGCCACAAACACCTTGTAGGACAAGAGTGTTATGACAGTGCTGAATGGTTTGGTGCTTGTAAGGAATTTGGTCTAAATCCTTGGAAAAGACAGGAAGAATAATCTGTTTCAGGCAAATTTTTTTTTTTCCTTTGGGAATATACTAGAGCAGATTATGAAGTCTTGGAATGAATTCATTCTTAGAGCACATGACCCTTTGAACATTGATCCCAGTGCTCCAAATGAAGATTAATACTTTGTGAACAAGTTACCAGAAGACAAATGTTGTGGAATTATTCCATCTTTTTCTTATGCTGTGCTCAATTCCAAGCAGCAGAGACGCCACACTTTGTTATTAATGATTCACGAGTAAAATGCAGTAAATGACCGTATGTGAGCCTTGTCCTACCACAAATCACATCAACAGCCTTTAAAAGGAATAATTATGGGAAGTGAAAAATCTGTGGAAGAAGTATGTAGCCTGTGTGTAAAAGGAGTATGTGATGCCACTTTTCCTGGCCTTCATCATATTCATGAATGTGTGCTCTTGTCTAATTTCTGCAAAGCCTTTCCTTGCCGTGTTCAGGCAACAATACCTCAGAGATCTACTTCTATCAGCAATGGGCTGTCCTCAAGAATGGAAAACGTGCTCTGAAGCAATGGCATTTCAACACACTGGGAAAAGCTTGGCCAGAAGCTAATTAGCCAGAATAATGATTTGTACTATGAAGAGATAGGGAGACTTTTCTTTTTAAGACCTAAGTGACCTAAATTTCCAACTCCTTTCCTTTGTGATGGTCCCATGATCTGGCAGGGTGGGTACAATATTGCTTACAATCACATATGCCAACTATGCACATCGTTTAATTGGCCTGAACCACTTCACTAAATTTAAGAATGGTTTGAAAAACGAACACTGATATTCATGGAGTCTATCCATTTGTCTCCTTGGAAGAAGAATCCCTCAAATTAACCCAATATATAGCCTACTCCTCTAATCCTTGTTCAAACAGTGTTTCCACTTATTTTGATATAACCCTGCCTTCAATGTAAAGTCTTTGGAGAGACTGACTGGAAATTAAATCTGGTAGTTAGGCCATCTAAAAGCAAACTGGGGAAAATCCATTATGCTTGTTTTTCTGGGGAAACATGGTAATTGTTTTACAAAATTTGAATAGAAAGATGAAATCTGCCTTGAAAGAAATTCACAGGATTTTCCTGGTTTACAATAAGTATGAAATTATAGCTTGATTTTTTTTCATATTACATTACAAGTGCCTAGTAATTTACAGGAATTATCTTGAAAATTGATAGATATCCTCAATGCCAGTTAAAGGCAGTGATATGGATGTAAAAAATGATTAGTACCAAAAGGCATGGAGCTCCTTCTTGTTGATGTTTTAAAGTCACATTGTTTTCAAGCTTATACCATGACCAAGAAATACTCTTGAAAAGACATGCCTGAATTATCTCCTGTCTTATCTCTTTCTTTTCCACAGCAATCTGATTTAACCATGACTTTTGTTTTGAAGTCATATCCCTCAAGTATAGCTAAAGGACAAACTGTCTGAAGAACCATATAAATAATAAATCCTACTTCTAAATGTCAACTCTAAACAAACATCTTAAAGACCATTTAGTTTGTTTTTAAATTATAGGGAATAATAGAATTTCGCAGAAAACCAGCCTCTATGACATTTCTTTATATTTCATATTAACATCAACCAGGCAGATTTCCAGGAGTGAAACTGAACTTTCTATTCTCCCACTTGGTTTCTGCTGGGTATGCAAAACAGCTGTCACTTCTTCTGAAAGCCAGTGGCCTCTCTGAGTCTTAAAAATTCACCCCTCCCCACACCACCCCCACTTTTTATGCTAAATGCGTTATTGGATTTTAAACTTGATAATCAAAATTACTGCTTCTATTTCAATTTTCTGAAATGATTCTCTTAATTTCTCTTTTTTTTCTTGAGCCTCTTGCTTCACATTGCATCCTGCATTATACCATCCACTGATTGATATATGAATGTTTCTCTCCAGAGCAAAAAACTCAATTTTCCTTTTTTACGCACAAAATTTTTATACCCTGATGTTAGATTTGAAAATTCTCTCATCCATAATGATCTAATAAGTATTTGTCTTGTGGAAGCTAAGGATGCTTGCAGTAAATTCTCTTCTGACAAGGGCATCTCCTGGAGGGTCCATAAAATTTCAGTGGTTACATTCCCTTTTTATTTAAAGTAAGGCAAGAGAGTTGGCAATAAAATCAGGAAAGAGGAGCATCTATACCTCACCAGAGGGCTTATCTTGATGAAACCCAAAGTCAGGGAACAGAGTTCTGTTTTAAATGGAATAATCCTGTCCTCAAATATTTGGTGTATCGCAGATATTTACTTCTCTGCTGTACAGTCAGCCCACACATCATCATTTTGATCTTCAAAATGTTGTAGTTTGGGTCCTTTCCCCCCTTACCCCATGGTCAGGAGAGACATAGCGTTGCTGTTTCAGTCCTAAGGGACACTCCCAGCTGCTAAGTGTGGCTTGCAGATGTCCTCAGAGACTCTGTGTCCCCACCCTCCCACCAAACCACTTGTGTGTTTTTCTATGGACTCATGACACCCCACCCACAGCCTGAATGTTTGTACAGCATCTTTCTCACATTTACCACATTCCTTTCTGTTAGTTTTGTTTGTTTCTCTTCCTTATCAATATTATTATTTTTCCTTTTCTCACAAGACCTTCTTGGGAGAAGCCCATGAGGCCATTCCCACGTGTCTTTGTTCCCTGCTTGCCTTCTGCCCATGAGGCTCGTTCCTACCCAGCCAGCATCCCTACTTCTGGCACAGCCTTTTGAGAACTGGATTCCCTCTTGTAGGAGCAGACACACTGTTGGAACCAGGTGCCTCTGGGGATTCCTGTTTATTTGTTGTAGAGGATCATGAGCACCATCTCCTGCCAGCTGAATATCCCCCAGGCTGAAGAAGGACTGTTTGGAGAAGAGTGGTGAACGCTGGTTTACCTCTGGGACAGGATACACCTGTGCTTTTAATCTCTCCAGTGGTTCCCTCAGGGATGAGAAGGGGAGGGACAGGACCATCCTCTGCACACTCCCATCCCCTGAGTGGCTGATGACTGGAAAACAGATTATTTTCATCTTGAGTAACTTCACTGAATATAGTAGCAGAGAATCAGAGTTATTCTGCTGGCAGCTTGTGCTTGTTAGTTGAGGTGTCAAAATGCTTAGACCAGATTTCCAGAGCAAGAGAAGCCATGGGCTGGCACAGAGGATAGTCTCAAGGGAACCACAGAGGATAGACTGAAGGGAACCAAAGCCCTTTGCCTGGGGCTGAGATACAGGTCTTAGGGAAGTTACCCTTCACTCCTCAACTTGTGCACAGAGAAGAAGCTGGCCACTTTTTCTTTCTGTTTAGCACTACTTATTTGGCTTCAATTGGCTAATGAAGCCTTCTCAAATGTGTGCTTCCTGGTGACTTATACCACCCTTGGGGACAGGTTGCTAATGGAGGCAGATCCTTGTGCCACTTAAATCCATGTGGGTTTCCTGCCTTCACCAGAAGTACAGTGGCCAAGTGCATAAAATCACTGGGAAATGTGAGTTAGTTACCATGATCTCCCTGCAAATTGCCTTTCCTATCTCAAAGTGATTATAAGTTTGAGGACTGGATTAGAGAGCGTAAGAGTGCTTTTGCTCTTCTAACTCCCTCAGGGAACAAAAGAATTGAAATGGGTAATGAAGTATTCAGTGAGTTTGCTGTTTGCTCCCTCCTGCCAGTTGTTTATTTCACTGAGAGCCAGCATGTATATTAAGCTTCCCTGATATATTTATACTTTTTTTTGGGACAGAGCATGGCATGTCTGGGACAGAGGGTGGCTGGTTCTTTAACCTGGTCTGTTGTTGGGGAATTTGTGGTATTTCAAGTCTGTACCTGTATCTGGGACACAGGAGGATATAAAGGTCCATGTTATATAACACTTAGAGTCATCCATTTCTTTTTTATCACATCTAAAATTATCTTTTTTTTTTCGGATATTAGCATGTATTCTTGTCTCTGTGACTCACTTGGTCTACTCAGATTAAGATAATGAGATAAAAGAAATATGTGTCATTTTGTTCACAATTATGCAACGATGCTAGTCACTGCAAAACACACTTCGATTGTCATAAGGTCCTTGAGGAATTATAGCATTGAGGTGTGAAAAAAAAAAAGGTGAAAACAAGCCATCATCGTGTTAAAGACTTCTGTGGCTGAGCAGAAACACATGTATTTTTTCTGCTTCGGGTAGCTGAAAATCATCGCTTTTCCTGACAACACAGTGTTCATCATCTTTATTAGCTAACCTATGAAGAACTGAGTATGCAGGGAAATCTTTTATGGTTTGTACTTGACTGGGAGCTGTCTGCGCCTTTTCCTTCTGCCTTCCACTCCTGTCAAGTGGGAATAAGTTTAAAAAGCTGAACTGGCTCTTTTGCTCCAGAGTGCCAGCGGTCTGGGACACAGAGCTTTGGGCACTGCTGCACTGGGCAGCAACTTGATAAAGCAAAGTAGCAGCAGGTTTTCACAGGCAGCTGAAGCCTTTCCAGAGCTGAGAAGGAGAAGGGTGTTGGTTGTGACTGACAGGTGAGAATTTTCATTTGGGTATAGGAGGACTCAATTTCTGCCTTTCTCTGAGGAGATTTTAATGCTCAACTCTGTGTTCAGTGCTGTATGACTGCACTAATCAAGCACAGGATTGGGAACATTTGGTAGCTGTCTGTCCTTTCAGTCTCTGTAAAGGCTTTCCCCAAGGTCCTTGGGACAATCTGGCTTCTTGTACAGACATATGCAAATAATTTGTTGTGATTCTATACACAGCTCCAGAAATTGTCCTGCTGGTCTGTAGCAGACACAAACCACTGTCTGCTCTAGTTCCTTTATCAGTAGGAGGGCTTATATGGGTTGCTAAAACCAAACTGGAAAATGTAATAAAATTTGCCGATTAAGTGAAAATCCAGTTTTGGTGATGGATGTACTTGATGACTGATTAGAGCCTCCCTCTACCTCCAGCACTTTATCACAGCCATCAAAATGTAGTTACATCTCTTATCTGTTGCAAACCTAGAAAGTTCTATATGCTTAGCAATCCTGTGAATTAAATTACTGAATTTCAAGCATCTAAATGCAGTATTTGAGTCAGAAGGCTCATCTCCCCAGGCTCCTCACACAATCAATGGAGAGAGAAAATATCCTCCAACAGGCAGTTTGTGCATGCAAGGCATGTTCCTTCTGCAAATTGTCCTCAGGAGGAATTTCTTCCCTTTTGCTGTTTAGTGGGGTCCTGTGGCTGCCAGTCACCACAGCAGATAGCTTTGTGGGCAGCTTGAAGGCAAGCTGGAAACAAACCTTTGGCAAGGGCTGGGGTAGTATTAAAGAACACCTTTGAGGATGTGTCAGGGCTGAAGAGCTTCCCTTCTTTTCTCAGGGAATTAGGCAGATGAGGGTCTTAGAATTTCAGCACATCAAAGAAGTGTTCTGGACTTCAAGAAAACAAGTTCTCTGCAGAAACTCCTGTGCGAACCATCCCATCGTCCAGTTTCTGGGTTGCTTAGTGAAGTTTTTTAGCTCAGTTGGTTAGAGCTTGGTGCTAATATCACGAAGGTTGTGGGTTCCCTCCCCGTATGGGCCATTCACTTAAGAGTTGGGCTTGAAGATCCCTGTGAGTCCATTCCAACTCAGAGTGTTCTGTGACATTCTGTGACATTTACTTGTAGCGCCAGTGCGGGTACAGATGAAACAGCACAGGCACAACTGCTCACTACTCTGAGAAGGTAAAACATAGCCACGTGTCCATAACAGATTGATCTTGCTTCTTTCCTCCCAAAAATGTACGTCTTCCTTTAGGTGTCTGGGCCAAGAGGAGAGCTTTTGGAGGGGTGATTGTATCATGCCTGAGGGAGCTGCTGAGACTGAACAGGTTTCAGAGGATGTGAAATGAGCGGGGAAGAGGTAACAGGGTGGAGTTGATGTGGACACAACCAAAACCCAGCCAAAAATGGAGAGTAAGAAACCAGGATACAGATGTGATCACAGAGAATTTCTTAGTACCAGTGGGGACTGATTAGAGTCTGCTGCCAGGTGCACTTAACTGGCTGCAACCAAGTGCAGGAGGAGACCACCCACCTGTGAGGGTACAGTCAGTGAGGGAAAAAGTGATATAAAATGTTTGACTTCTTTTCCTCAGGTACTGCAATTTTCTTTTTTTTTTTTTTTTTCATTTTGAAAAACTATTTTTCTCAGTTTTGTTACTTCTTTTTTTTTTTAAAAGAAAACTTTTGGGCATTCTGGAATTACATGCTATGAGAAAAAGCCTCGGTTACTCAAAGTTCCATCTGACATGGCTTACTGCTTGCCAAGTGTGAAAACTGGTTGGGGGAGGGAGTGAATATCAGAGATGTGCTCATCCAGGCACCACACTGCTTTGTAAAAGACTGAGTCTGCTGACAATATGTCTAAAAAAAAATTGTTAGTGCTTTACAATATTCCTGACTCTTCAAAATTTGATTACATTTTGACATTGGGATGACTTTAATTTTCAAGTTTTCACTCTCTATTCTAACTCCAGCCTGTTTGGACAGATGGTCAGTACCTGCAAATGAAAACTAGAGCTAACACAAGGATCAGTGTCACCTCCTATCTGCATTTCATAGTGGAAATGGCTTTTTTGAATCTCAGGTGAAAAATAAGATCCTCATAAATAGGAATTGAAAGAAGTGGGGCAAAAAGAAACAAATGTGACACAGATTTATTTACTAGCTTATACTTAAATTATTCATATGTTCATAGGTGTACCAGAAGGGAATCTTTAACTCTGATCTGTTCATGACTCATTTAGAAACAGAATTTGAAATGCAGAAGAAAGAAATTCACCTTCCCCCTCTCCCCATCCCCTAGAAAAAGTGACATATTATGTTTTAAAGGTTTTCTACTACATTTTTTCATCTCAAATGCTAGAGTAGTAGTTGCTGTGTGAGTTGATACAGGCAGACACTTGGGACAACCACAAACTTGTGTCTAGAACAGAGTACATTTATTTCCATGACCTTGAGAAGCAGGTGACCCCCAAAGCAAAGCAGGGATAGGAGTACCCAAGTGGAGGCACAGGCACCATTAAATGTGGTCCATCTGGCTCACTGTTCACACAAGCTTATCAAGAGTTACTCTTTTGCAGGAGGACAAAACAGAGCCAGGAACAGAGCTGATTCCTTAGACTGTGAGCAAAACAGGCAGATAAAAGACTGGCAGGCAGGGGTTTAGTCACTAGCATGGTTTTTGGTGTGGTTCCAACCCATGAGAAAGTGAGAGATAATCTGGGCCTGTGACTGTCCTCCAGAAAGAAGATTGGAAACAGCCAGCATGTTTTAGAGTATAAGAGTTTTTCTATGTGTATCAACGTGAGCCTTTTACTCTTAGTCCTAAATTATGGAGACCCTTTGAATGCTAAGGGGTTTTTTTTATGTTCAGCTCAGGTGCTAGTAGGACTTATTTGAATTGCTTGAGTGGGACAGCCATGTGCAACAAGAAATTAGGAAAAGATATCATTAATGTTTTTCCATTTTCCGTGTCATGATGCGCCACTTGTAACTGCGCAGAAGTAGCTGCGAAGGAGGAGCAAAGGGAGGGCTCAGGTTGGCTGACCCATGGGGCAGAGCTGAAGGGGCTGATGCAGGGGAGGGGGAGAAACCTGAGGGATGGGAGGAGTTGGATGACCGGGAGGGGTTGGGCAAAGGGGAGGAGACAGGGAGAAGGGGGATTGTGGGAAGAAGAAGCACATGTGCTAGGCCACGTCACATGGCCTCCACAATGTTTTGCCCTCTGGGGACCATTAGGAAGCCACCAAGCTAACCTTTCTTTCCCAAACTCCCTCCCACAAGAAACTGAAATTAAAGGGGGAATAAACGTCTTGTCGGCATATATAAGATGTTGTTTCCATGCCAGCCCTTTCCACCATAAACCTCTATAAAGAACCCTTCTGTAAGCCACCACCCCTTGTTACCTACTGCCAACGACATGGCCTTTAGGTTGTCTGCTCTGTCCTAAGGATCCAGCAGGGTGCCCTAGGAGGAGCTGAGGGGGTTCCCCACAAGCCTGGCCCTGACTGGGGGATTTTCGGGTTCAGACCCACTCACCACAATAAAGAGTGTCGACTTCCTCTTTGGGGCCACCTTCTTTGAGTCCAAAGGGCAGCACTTTTCCTGACTTACAGGACACCCCGATCAGGAACTGTTTTCTGCAGTCCAGCTCCTTTCCCTCACTAATCCAATAAAACTTGGAGTTCTCTTAGAAGTGGTGAGTGCTTCGGATGACCTCTTTTCGATTTCTCCTGCTGGGGTCCTCTGAACAAGCTGGGCCTCGAGATAAACCAAGAGGCAGAAGCCACTCCTTGTGGACCTCTTAGAGCCTCCCCAATGAGCCGAGATCCTCAGGAACTCTGTTACGATCCACGCTGCCCCACGTTGATGGGCCATGTGTCCTCTGTGGCAGCCGTGCCACACGTTGGTGAGCCAGATGTAACTGCACAGAAGTAGCTGTGCAGCTACCAGTCCAGGACCATGCATGCAAGGGGAACCTGCGACGTTCCCCCAAAGTTCCTGAGTGTCCTTGGCACCCACCAGATGATCGAGGTAGAGAATACGAGACAGGCTTCACTTACCACTCCAATGACTGATTTATTAACAGGAACACAAAGCGTCTTAACTCAAAGGCATGGCAGAGGCGAAAGCGGGGAGCCCACGCTTACGCTGGTTTATAAACAGGGGAGGTCTCAGGGGAGGGGACAAGCACAATGACCAATGGGGGAGGATAGGGGAGGAGTACAAGGTAGAATGACAATGCTTAACCCAATGAGGGGAACACAGAGGCAGGGAACAACCCAGACTGACTTATGTAGTGTTAAGGTTACCAAGAGTGACATGGAAGAATCTGGAATGAGGGATAGATTTGAGAGGAGAAACCAACTATACAGAGAAGGAAGAGGGGGGTACAAAATAAACCATTTGAGGGACTAAAATTAGGGAAAAATGCATCACCACACCACTTATTAAGGTTTTAGTCATGTTTTCCTTTTATTGACTTCTCTATTTTTTCTTGTGTGATTTTTCCCCTCTGTGTAGCTGTTCTATGAGTGACCTCAGTTTGCCCCACAACTGTGAATGGCTAAAGTGGGCTCAATAATCTCACAGACAGGCAAAGAGACAGAAATTGAAATATCATAAAACTAACAAATTCCTATAGGAACTACAGAAAACAAAGCAAGGAAAAAAGAAGCTTAGCACTAATAATATATGCCCCCTTTATCATCATAAAATATGTCATGATTTTGTACCCTTCTACACAGGTACAGCTACACCATGAAGTCAGTTGAAATGCAATGCCTCAAATCTTGCTACAGTTCAGTAACAAATCTGTCACAGAGCTGTTGGAAATACATGGAATCTGGGCTGTCACACAAGAAAAGGTGTATGGTGAGCAAGGTTAGAATAGGAGACCTGGGGTGAGGTAATAAAATAATTACAAACCAAAAATGGGAACTTGGCAGCTGAAAAAAATAGTAGAAAGGAAAAAAATATATATCTCCCTGTAACAGAATGACTATGGCATGAATAAAAATAAATTGTGAAAAAGGCAAATGTGAGTTTGGGGCACGTGAGCAGAGGGACTTCAGGTAGAAAGTGTGTAAGGTCCTGAGCAGCTTGCATGAGGGATACAGTTAAAATGGTTACCATCAAGAAAAAAGAGCTTTGAACTCAAAAGTCTTACAAAGAGCGTAACTATAAGTTCCTCAGAAAGGAAGGAGGCATTCATGTCTCCTCACACAATATATTTTGACTTAATCAGTTGAGCATAGCCAGGATTAAGAGAAGTTATATTTCTCTCAACAAGTACTGCAGCAGTAAAAGCATTTCCTAGTGAGTTTAGATGTTTCAGCTAAAGGCCAATCTTGGCACAGGAATAAATGGGCATAACCTAATTTTCCATGAATTTAGTTTTTGATTTAGTTAGAACAAGGTTTAAGGTTTTACAACTTTTCTTGTAGTAAAGAGAATGAGAACTAGATACTTTGTTAAGGATAGACTTTGTTTAATTCATACAAGTTCTATGACTATATGTGAAAGATTATACCATGTGGCTGCCTGATATGCCAGGGATAGATTATCCACGAAAACCACTTTAATATTTCACTGAACATTTATAAAGCTGTATTGTGCACTCTATTAAAAGAGACTCCACTCTGCTGCCCTTCTCTGCTGAAGACAGTGGAATATGCTAATGAAGCAATTTGGTACTCTGAATCCGACTTTAAACTCTCTCTTCCTGGCAAAGTATTGTACCACTAAGGCACTGATAAGAAGGTAAACATAATTTGAGGCTCTAAATCCCTATTTTGCAGAGGTGCCTAGGGCCTGTTTTGAAGATGTGTGTCCCACTGATGGTTTGTGTTTCTGTGATGTTTTCTCTCAGGCATGAGGGCATCCCAATGCTGGTGGGTGGGATGTCAGAGACTTTCCTTTCAATGTACAGTGTTCAGGGTGCCTAATTTGCCTGTAAACCTCTAACTCTTAAACTGGACACCTGACATCTGAGTTCGATACTTGACTTTAAAATACGGCATCGTGGAATTTCCCATCATCCGTGGGTCCTTATTTCACATCTATTTTTTTTGTAGATGTCCGTTCACTGTGCTTTTTTTGGGATCAAAATTATGTCCTCTGAGAGTAAGAAACCTACCTGGATAGGAAGGTTCATGTTTCAGTAACAAGAAATCTAATTCTGGCCTTTGAAGTACAATTCTCTTTGACAGGAATGCAGATTTATATGTGAGGTAATGTAAAAATATTAGGAACTTGGTGAGTTACTCCAAGCGATATCCACATTTTATGGAGAAGTTATGGGTTGTTAGGTTAAATGCCTATGATGGACCATTGTCTCTGTGGCAGGGAGAGATTTTTTCCCCAGTTTTTCAGCCTATGCATCTCTGATCTCAGCTGTGAGGTATAAGGTGATGCTGAGCCTTAGGCTTCCTAAGTGGATAATACATATCCATTGAGAAGAAGGCCCTTGGCAACTCTTTTTCTCAGTTTAGCTTCCAAACCACTTACAGGATTTTTCTTGTAAACACTTCCCCTCTTAAATAATGGATTCTGGGACAGTGATTGGTTGTTCTGGCAAAGTTATGTTCATTGATTGCTAGGAAATGACTTTCCCACTCAGTTACTGGTAAAACAACAAAATAATAGCTGTAGTCACGGTATGTTACAGCATTTCTGGAGATGGTTTACACAGATCTTAATACTTGCCTATCCCTATCTACTTCACCCTCTCTGCTGAATTTGCTGCTGGGTTGGTAAGGCCATGGAAAAGGTCAGTTAGAAGAGAGAAGATGACAGTCATTTTTGAAAGTATTACTTGTTGTACCTGTTTTTTTCTCCTGTTGGGCTTTAGTGGGCATGTCCTGGTTTTGGTCAGGACAGGGTTAGATTTTTACAGCAACTGGGAAGGGGACATGGCCAGAACCTGATGTTATTTGGTACTATCTCATCACTTGCCAGGGTTGTGAGTAAAGGTGTCTTCTCTGGAGAAATCATGAGAGGCTGGGAGGTAAAAGAAATTGCTTTATTTCCATGTAAATAGTTTCTTTGTCTTATATCTTTTGTTATTAGTACTGCTGCTGTTACTGTTTTTTTTCTTATCTCATTGCTGTTTCCAGCAAATTGTTCTTATCTTAGCTGTAATGTTCACCCTCATGCCTCCAAACCTCAACCCCATCCCTGGAGTGGAAAAGGAGAAGGAGAAGGGAGTAAGCCAGTGACATCTGGTTGGTGGGAGTCTTGTCAGGGGCACTGAATTGGGGAGTGCTATTCCTCAACCATGACAGAGCTTTAGAAAAAATGCAAAACTCTGCATTAGTATTGACAGTAAATTCCACAAAGCTGAAAAGGGTGTAATAAAATGCAATAAGAAATAGGATGCTTTTAAAAAATTTCTCTGTGTTTTAGTATTACTTTCAGTATGCTTCTGCTTTAAGGTAACAGCCATATTAATCTAGCAGAGTTTCTAAATTTTTAATCTGACATCTGGAATATTTAGTAGGTTGAGCACCAATGTCAGAGCATGATTTGCTGTAACCTTTTTCGTGGTGACCTGAGCCACTCTGACATTCATAAGAGCTATACACTGTGTCTTTGGGAAAGGCTGTCCTTTGATTCTTTGATTCTTGCAAAAAAACAAGTATTTCAAGAACTGTTTTTGAACAGATCCTCTGGAACAGAGAGTAGGAAAGCCAAGACAGAATTTCATACACCACCTTACTTGTGATACCATAAGGACAGTGACCTAACAATACCTTGGTCTTGTATACTCTACAGGATGATAAGGGCTGCTCCCATAAAGCAGTGGTGTAAATGTGATGTGGCTGTCATGGCATGCATGGCAAACCTCTCACTGCAGGCTTTTCTTGCCAATAACTGTTCACTGAGTGTCATCAGAACAGGGGCATCCTGGAGAAAAAACCTCATGTGCATAATTGCACGTGCCTTGCACGCATCTAGGGACTTTCTAAGAGAAGGGTATGGTCCCCATGATTAGGGCCAGAAAGTTTCTTTGAGCAACATAGATCCACCTGGCTCTCACTATGTAGTAGTGAGGGTCTGACTTGGGCTGTTAGGTCTTCCTTGACAAAACAAACAAAAAGAAAGATGACCAGAAACAGCATCTCTTTAGCAGCTCCAAGTGCCAGACAACTGTTCTGGAGTGCAGCAGAAGCTGTGGCAAGAAAGAGTTGTCCACACGCTATTTGCTTTCCTGAATGAGGTTGGGAGACCCATGAACAGTCAGCAGTGGGAAAAAGGACATGCTCACAACTTGGACAAGCGTATACTCACAAGAGGAACAAAGGATAGACTCACAACTCCTGCTCCAGACAGGCAGGAGCAGGTGCAGGGTGTGCTCCAGGGGTTACCCAGTGTGCCACCAGCATCGTGCCGACTGGGAACGGGACATGCACACTGTCCAGACCAAAGCTATATTCGATTAACTTCTGCTTTGGGTGTTGAGAGACGAGCAATTATAACCATTCCCTTGAACTTGAGCATAACCTTGATGCTGGCTTTTCACTGCTCCTGTCAGGTCTCCCTCTGATGTGCATGCTTAGGAGTGATTTGCTGCATCTGAGCAGACACTGTACTCCCTGCATATCCCTGGCCTCTCTGCATCCTTGGGTGGCAGCTACCCTGTGACTCAAGAAGGTGGCTGAGGAGAGCTGTGAGGAGAAATGGCCACTAGGAAAGAGAGCTTAGTTAAAAAAAAGTGTCTAATATCCCAGTAGTTAAAGATTATTCTTTTGAGGATTTTCACTGAGTTAGGAATGGGAAGAAAGCAGAAGAAATGCTTGGAGAAGGTTCAGAGCTTAAATGGAAAATGAAAGGCTTATGTGAAGGACAAAGTTGCCATCTGCTCATTCTGCCTTGTGGCAGAAAGTTTTGAGGATACCTTTCTGGATTACATTAGAGGCTAAAAGATAAATGTCTGGTCTTAACTACACAGGTGAGTTAGGTATCCCATCAGTAAATATACTGACTCTAATAGGCTCACATTTTCTTTATCTGGTCAAGATGTTCTTCACAAGGAGTGTGAAATAATGAGATAGATGAGGAATGACTGTGTTTAATAGAAGCTTTCCTTTCAAAGGACAAAAATGTTACCTAGTCAGCTTTTCTCTAAAATTAGCAATGTTTCCTTTAAGCTTCTCTTTCACAAGCAAAGATTAATCAGTTGAGGTAGTAGTTGTTGCCACTGCTCAGATTAATACCGTGTCTGTATACTGGTAGGATAATGAAGGAGGGCTAATTAAGGAGTACAGAGCTGTTTCCAAGTTCTTAATGATGAAAGAGGAATCATAGTCTGAGATAATAATGGATGGCGTTTAAGATTTGTCTAGGCCAATACTTGACCACAAAACAATACGTCTTCAGAAATTTTGTTATAGAAATAATTGCTAATATTTATCTTCAAAGAAGTCTAATTGGATCTGATAACAGAAGAAAAAAAAAAAAAGCTAGATTTTTATGCAGAAGTACCAAGTATAAGGTATTGAGGTTGTACTGGAGTTGGGAAGTGACTGCTTCTGCTGGAAGATGCTGCTCTGCAGATCAGGTGCCAGACTGCTCTTCCAAGCCATGATAATCTCCATGCAGGTAGTGAGTATATTTTTCTATCTTTGATTGTCTGACTACTCCAGAAAAGCTATAGTTTACTTATGCCTTGACATTGCCTGGTTTTATAAGAATATATCGAAAGAGGTAAGAGAATGCTAAAAAACTGTGTATTTTACACCTTTTTATTTGTAAAATAAAAAACCTAGGCCTGGGCTGGGTTTGTTACTTCTGTGATTTAATGAGATAAAAATGTGAGATGTAAAAAGTGAGATAAAGTGAGAATAGGTGGCTGTTGTCAGTTTGCTTGCCATGCACAGCCAGTCCAGCCACCCTAAGTTCTCTCCTTTTGAAGTTTTAAAAGGTTACATGCAAGAAGATGACTATAAAAGGGTATCTATAACAGCCCAGGAAAAGCTCTTCCAATAAGGCAAGTATTCTTATAGTAGGAAAAAATTATCTTAGTTCTAATTTGAAATAGTTTACTTTTCATTTTACCCTCTGAGGCATAGTTTTTCTGTTATACTAAAGAGCCAATGTCTTATTCCCACATACTTAAGAAGAAGAAAGTATGGGATGGGAAATTATTCCTGGACTAGCAAATTCAGATCTCCATGATCTTTGGGAGCTGTATCATAGATGGAGATCCCACAGAGCACATAAGGCATCCTGCTTACTGTAAATCGAAGAGGAAGGCAGCAAGAAAGACCAAGACCAGTGATCCTCCCTCAATATCATTTATGTAAAACAAATAAATAGAGTCTTCAGGATGAGCTAGATCCTCTGCTTTAGAAGAAATCCTAGAAAAACAACCCACCAGACTTATTCAAGTAAAATTTCAATCCTGACAGATCTGATAGAGCGTTTAACCTCGGGACAAGACTTTCTGCTGAGACACAATCCCTTGTTCCTAGCTGTGATCCATCTCAGCATAACTAATTATGCTTCTTCTTCTGTTGCCTCAGAGGAAGGCAACACCTCTCTTCCATTCCTGAAATAATCTGTGCATTGAGATAAAAATAAATCCATTATGTAAATATGGCAAACCCAGATGCAATCAGTAGACAATAACAAAACTTTTTCAATCACCTTTAGAAATTCCAGTAATTTAAAAATATAGACTTTCCAGCCTCTGATTAAGGAAGTAATCTCTCTGGTATTTTTATCACTAAGTTAACCAGGGTGAGGTCCTGAATTCCTGTCTTTAAGATTGTTCTCAAACTCCTGTGATTCTTGAAGACCAGCTTCCCTAATGATCCAGGTGCTTCCCTCTGACCACCTTCCTCTGTGATTTATAATTTGCTTCTTTTCAGTTTAATTTCAAACTTTGGATTTTTTGTCTTGTTATCAAAAACCAATCTGTGCAGTGTCCAGTAAAAATATCTTTCATAAAAGCTGAAGGTCATTCTTTACATGCAGATACTGTTTTAAAAGGAATGTTACTATGAACGTCATGTTTTTGTTTAAAGTCTTGCTCTGTTGTTACTAGTAAGCCCTTCCAAGGAAAATAAGAAAAAAAATTCTCTAGAGTTTTCTGGTTTTATTATTCTTCATGTTTTGGAAGTGCTCTGGATGCAGTTGATTTCCCGTATTCCTATGCAGTCCATTAAGTTCTGTAAATGCTTCAGTGCGTTCCTAACTTCACCCATGGGAAGTGGCCACATGGCAGTAAAGGCAACAATTCACATAAACAGAATGCAGTGCGGGATTTCAGCGGGTTGTTTTCCAAGGCACACATTGCAGCAGACTGGGGAATATTTAAAATAAAAAAGTGCAGTTACGCATCACAAAGCTAATTGTATCTGAGATGTCATTTGAAAAAAAATTGAGTCATTTTTGAGGGAAAATTTCAAAGGTGTTAAATTGTCCCATCTTACAAAAGTCTATTTGGTTTTTGATTATCATCTATTCTTTGATTTTTTTTCAGGTTTCTGTGGATTTCTATGGCTATCCTGTAGCTGCAGATAAAGCAGGCTGGTGACCATTGCTAGCCCCAAAGCCAGTGAGCATGACAAAGCTGTCTTGGATGTCCTAAGGGAGGGTGATTGCATCTGAGCTGCGTGCTGGAAGAGTTGCCTGGTCATGGTACCCCGTAACCATGGCTGGCTTTTCCCTGTGAGATTGTTAGTTGACCTAGATGAAAACCATGATACGGACCTGCTAATTCAGCATGTCCAGATCTGCATGTTATGTTAGGCATTTAATATAGATATTACTTGTGATTCTCTACCTTTACTTCAGCAGACATACCTCCTCCTGTCTCGTTATACTAATCAGCAACTAGATTTTAAATTCTTAGCCTGCTAATTGAAAACGACAGGGATTTGTTCTGAGAGAAACATTCTTGAATCTATCACAAGGCATTGCTGCCAAGGGTAAAAAAGTGATTACAAATATATACTTGTTTCTTAGCAACCATTGAGAGCTCCACTTTCTAATTAATACTGTACCATTCTTTGAAAGCCTTATTAGTTCACAGTACTGAAAGGTCAATTAATCTCAGTTAAAAAGTGATGGTATGAATAATTTTTTGTGAAATTCTGGCTGTGCCTGTTTTTAAGCTTAAGGCAAGCAAGCAAGCTGTTTTGTTTTGTTTTATCACTTATTTTTATAGAGTTTGAAAATAAACACAGGACGTGCATGTGTTGTTCATCTGGGAACAAGAGAGACAAGTTTTCCTTCACTCGGTACCTCAGTTCCTAATAGCATGAAGGGGAAATAACTTACCCATGAAAGGCAGGATGGAGGATTTCCTCTTGCTTTACCTGCACCAACCAACCACAAAAGCAGAAGTAAGAGAGAGCATAGGCTTCTCCAAATCTTCCCAGCTTACTGAAGTGTGAAGGCATTTCACTGTCATTGCTGAAATGACCTTCTGGTGTATAGACAGAGTGCCCGAGACAAAGCCAAAGCTATGGAAATTGGGTCAGTGGCTGCTGCATGTCTATAAAGATGTGACTGAAGGGCAGCAGTCTCATTAGTGTTGTGACACCTTCATGTTGCTATCATAACACACCATCTCTAGGGTAACAGCAGTTGTTGCTGGTAGATAGTTCTAAGTGTCCTGCTCCTGTGCTAATATGAAAAAGTCCAGTTTGGAGAGGAGAAGAGATTGTGAACAGAGATTGGGTAGATATTGATTGTTCAAAAACCGGGGTTTTTAACCTGACATAATTTTGGATTGGGTGAGGTGCTGCTCAGACATGAGATGAATATTGTGTGAGGCTGCAGAACAGGACTGCAGCACTTGAGAGCAGGAAACACCACTGTTCTTCCGTCATCTGGCAAAGACTACATTATTCAGGGCTCCTTGTGTCTTAGAACTGTTGCATAGATGTAAGGATAAAGACACAGGATAAAGACAGAGGTGAGACTAAGACAGGTTAGGTGTTTACAACCTGATCTGAGGTGTTTCCACTCACTCTATCATATGGTGAGAATTGATTACCAAAGAGGAGGAAAGAACTTTTTTCCTGTTGCTTTCAATCAGAGTCAGATCCTGAATTGTTTGAAAAATCTCATTTCCCTGCAGAAAGTTACTGTAGTCTGAGTTACGACAGTGAGCAATCTTCAACAGCTCCTGGTGTAGTTTTGTGGTACTTCTTCCATCCAGCTCCATCAGATGTTTTCCCTTCCTGGGACTAAGGATAGGAATATAAACCCCTACTCCAGACTGCACTCCATGGTGCAGTAGTTCTTTTGGGGATGGCTGCTGGGGGGCATTTAATAGAATTACAGAATTGTTGACGCAGTACTTCTTCAGATTGTCTTGTCCAAAGCCTCTGCTCAAAGTAGGGTCAGAGAAAATTGTGTCTTGACAAGTTCTGAGTATCTCCAAGGATGGAAGCTCCACAATCTCTCTGGGCAACTTTCTCCAGGGCTTGCCCATTCTGACACAATAAAAAACTGGCTCATGGCCCATCCCTCGGCAGCAATCCATGCATTCCCCCTGATCTCCCACACCAAAGAGCCTTTTTCCAGGCACCAAAAAAAAGTCAAGAAAATAATCAAACTCTGAGATAATGGCTGAAGTTCTTGCTGTGTGCTCAGGGCTGCTCAAGGCACAGGACACCCAGCTGGGCTAGTCTGACTGTGCTGAACAGAGGTAAATATGCACGTTGCCAACACATCAGTGTACTCTCAGCAGCACAGAGCTGCTCTGTGCCCCTAAAAACAAATGCTAGAAGACAAAGGGAATTGGTCTGTTCTAGCTAGGAGGCTGATTGGTAGTGAAATAGATACATAGGAGAAAAATGCCTATTTCCAATAAAATAAGGGGACTTGTGTGTGTACATATATATATATATGTATATAAATTTTGTATATTTATATATGGCTATTTATAGAAGAAAAACCTGTTTATACCTGAAGTTATGTAGGACTCTGTTTGTCAGCCATTACTTGGGTGACCTGGAGGAGTTCTGTTTGTATCAAGGTGGAAATATTGGATCCACAGCTAGTAAAATCAATGAGGGTGACAAAGGTGGTAAATTACTGTCAGCTATGGGAAAATGAAAATTAGAATGTCAGTGGCTGTCTGGCTCGGGGAGCAAGGTGATGAACTACTCCACTCAAACATTGCAGATAAACTGATTTTCATCTCTGGTAAAGAGAAGCAAAACAAATACTACAAAAATATTAAAATTTAAGGGAACTTACAGTGTGATATTTTATCTAAATCTTCATGAAGTGTCTCATAGAATTGAAACCTAAATTGTGCTAATAAGATCCTGAGTAACTGATGAATTTTTTCATTAGGGATAGATAACTTCTTTTTTTTACTCAGCTTGAATAGCAGCAATTTATGCTCTAGGAGGAACAGGCTGTTTAAACTCAATTTCCGCAGTATCCCCTCATATGTATTTATATCAGTTTATCCATAAAATCTCTACACTCATGAGTATTCCTAATGTTTGATTACAATCATGACATATCTATATATGTCTTCTTATTACTGTTGCTAAATAAACCTTGAGAATATCTAAAATTAAGTTAAGCACAAGGTACAAATACTTCTTAGTCCTGCAGAAGCATAAAGATAGGAAAAAATCCTAATTCTAGATATCTGAAACTCTAAATCTGCAATACTGCAAAGACATAAGAGCAGAAAGAAACCCAGAGTAACTTGATACCATGGTGGCTATCAGGAGCAAGAATATACTATGATTTCTTGAACAGTCATGGAATTAATGGATTGTGCACACAGTATTCTACAAATTCTGTTGTGATCCATTCTCCTTTTCTTTTCTCTTCACACATTTTCCATAATGAACAGTAATTTGGAACTTAACAGTATTGAACTCCTACAGTGAGCAGAGCAGTGGGAAGAATAAAATAAGCAACAACAGAGTGCTGAGTCCTGGGAAGTTTGTGGAGGACTGAGACTCAAAGAAACCAAGCAAACCCCAAAAGGAACTGGGTATTAAAACCAGCAGTGAAAAGGAACATAAATACACCTCTTGGTCTCACTTACATGAATTATTTTTTCATTGTAAGGGGATATGGTACTGTTTGTATCCCAGTGTACAGCCAGAATGATATTAAAAAAAGCCCAAGCCCCCTTTTCTCTGTAGTGTCATATGAACACTACAAAGAATATAGTTATGGTCCTTTCTAGATATCTATTTTCTTTCTCCCTCTATTATAGTCAAGTTCAGGGAGAATAACTGTGCTAGTGAGTTAGTTAGGAAAAATTCCTGTTAAAAGTTACTTGCAACTGAAAGCGTTAATCCTACACTGGGTAAATGTGATCTGAACTTCATCTGTAAATTGGAGAAGTCCATGCAATATGATATACAAACCCTGTGAAAGAGCAGCAATTAACCAACACCCCATGATGCCACACAGAAAGGCCTGTTCTGCCATACCCACAAGAAATACTGTAAGAAGCCAAAACAGCAAATAAACTGTTAGGAATTAGTAAGGAAAAAACAGAATGGATAACTGTACATGTTGTTATGTCTCTACTTAGGCCATGGTGAGTTGAAATTTTAGCAATTCTATTTCTTCCATCTTAAAAGGCTGTAGCAGAACTGAGAAATGTTTAGAAAAAGGTTACAGATGTTTAAAGTTAAAATTTTTCTTCCACATTTTGAACAGATAAATAGGCAAGAGCCCTTTAAACACACAGAGAAGAGTAGGAATTGATGGAGGTCTATATAATCATGAATGACGTTGAAAAGGGTTTCATTATCACCACATCAAGAACAAAACTGTCTTTTATGAACTTATCCTGAGCTATAGCTGTGAGTATACATGTGGAACTGATGCTATTGCAGTCCTCATTGGTGGCTGTAGTTTCTCATGGTCCTCAAAGCTCTCTGATGTGGGAAGCCAGAAGTGAAGTGGGCTGTATTTCCTGTTTTTTCTCATCCATCCTTGTAGTTTTAGGCTTCTCTGCCCCGTGCCCAAAACAAAAAGGGTGATATTCTATTCTTGGTATTTTGGTTTTGGGGTCAGGTCTTGTAGTGGTTTTGCTTATTGCACAGGGATTCTAGTTCTATCAGCTATCCTTCCTGCCCACTGTACAGCCTTAGTTCTTCTCTTGCAGATTTTAGTACTTGCACATGTTTTTTGTGCATCCCATTGTTGAAGCCATATCTCAAGTCACCATTTGTGTTTTGCAGTTATGGCTGTTATTTAAATTTTAACTTGCCTTATAATACACTGCTATATGACAATATTGTTGAGGATGGTGATGGTATTTTAGTGTGCTTAGGTATGGGTTTAAGGCAAGCAAGCATTAACTATACCTGTGTGCATCTGTCCTGTGGCTGCAAGAGGCCTCTGCTTCAGCTTCAGGTTAACTGCAATAGCAAATTCATAACCAAAAAAAGTACACAATTTTTCTTAAACTTGTGAACCTCCTTGTCATGAGATTAGTGCTAAAACTGTGTCATTAAAAAGAGTAAGCTAATACATAGGCCAGAAATTTATCAAAGAGTGTTAAACCTAGCGACATGACTTCTGAGATTTATTGCCAGAAATAGATATCTTAAAATACGTGACACATCTGCCTGGAGTTGAAAAATATGCCACAGGATCTGTGGAAGTCCGGTGACCTCCTGCAGAAACAGCTGGTTGCCAAGGAAGATGCACACAGGGATCTGAAATAGCAGCGGGCACTTATATTTAGGAACATGAATACCATCTCAGTGTGTTTCAAAAAAATCTGAGAATTTGTTGGAGGTCATGTACCTGTCAGAGTGTCAGAGAGATGAACCTTCAGTCTGATTCAGGCCTACCATGTTCATGGAATGTCAACCTTGACAGGGAATGAACAAGCAAGATCTCGGGGAATAGGCTGAGGTTAGTCTGAAGTGGCATTAGCATTACAGCTATGTGTAGTCTCAATTCAAGAAAAATCAGTAGTAGGGAAATGTGGGGCAGAACACGGCTGATGGAAAGACATATGTTATTAGAAAGTGAAATATATATGACTGGCAGGTTGCAGATCCAGGGGAGGCACTGTAAATCAGAAATGGGAAGGCTGAGACAGCCACAGCTCAGCCTATGGTCCTGGGCAGCAGGGTGGCTGAGTTCCTGTGCCCAGGGACATGGTCACACTGTGTCCCTTGCCACTGCATCTCAAAAAAAAAGGAAGGAATTGTGTTGTGTGGAAGGTGCTAGGCTTGTGGAGGGGGAACAGCTGAGGTAAAGAAAAAGTGGGCCCTGGATGGATCTTATACCAGTTTAAGTGCAGTTTATTCACCTTCAAACTACCCCAGTAAATGGAATCAGGAACTTTTCCATTTTGCCTATGTACTTAGTATTTAACTGTCTACAGGAAATGAATTAGGCATGAGTATGAAAATCCCTCTTCGTAGAAGTGATGTCCAGGCGAACGACGACTCTGCCATTCCCTTTGGATCTTATCTGACTTTTGTTGTCAGTGGTAGTACCACTGTCACCACTGGAAGGACTAGAATTGTAATTTAATTGCTATAATCCAAAATAATATTGAAGTATCATCACATAAATCATACTGTAATTGGAACACCTGTTCTTAAAATTAGATTCTTTTCCGTATGAGAACAAAGCAGCTAAAAATATGATGCTGATATGATTGCAGAAGGTCTCACGTCCACACATTAGCAGTGATACTTATCTTAAGGTCTGTCTAGTGTTTTCAGAAAACAGAAGTTGGACTCTATGATCTTGGAGGTCTTTACCAAATTTGACAGATCTATGATTTTATGAAATATGTTTCTGAAAAGTCTTTGTTTTCAAATAAACTTACACCACCCTTCAAGGCAAATTAGTGCAAACTTCTGGTAGCTCTGTACTTGCTTTGACTACAAGCTTTGAGGTGAGTTGGCTGGACAAGGAAATAAGTACCCATGGAACTGTTCAGAGAGAGAGAGACTGAAACAGAATGAAACTCACACTGTGTATGACCTGACCTCTTCACTGACATATCCAGAGTTAGCAGATTAAAGCATCTGTTTGTCTGACCTGGCAGTGATATTCAACACTCACAGTGTGCCTTGAGGTTCAAACCAGTTTTGCCTTGGCTCTCCAAATGTTTGATTCTCATTCAAAGTACTGTTACTCAATATTTTTAATAGGCCCTGATCAACAAGGCAGCCAAGAGATTTTATACAATGGGGTGGTGGGATAGCTGGACGAGTAGCTGTGGAAGACAACACCTTTAGCTGCTACCCATCTGGTGATGGAGGCTATCACACCAAAGACTGTGATTCACAAATTCTCTAATATTTCAGAGCCACTAAAAGAAAGTTGTTTCTTGACCTTTAATGAAAACAGTCAGTAACCTAAACCATGCAGTTACTCAGGAGGCACAAAGCTGTCTATTCCACTTGATTAGAACATGAAAAAGTTTTAGGTACAGAGCAGTACATCTTGCCTCTTTTAGCATTACTTTTTTTTTTTTTTTTTTCAGAAAAATTCAGGCAAATTTCAGCTTCCTCTTTGAGATGCATGAAATCATGCAAATCTAATTAGCTATTCACATCCAGAATCAGCTGATATTAGTATGACTGAATATTAGGAGAAAAAATAGACTGAAATTATAGCAATGAAGACACAATATAATGAAGATGAGAATCAGATTCATTGTTCATTGTTGTCATATATGAGTTTCTTACTTTGGAGAAAGAATCGTCACCAGATGTTAAGCATAAAATGGTGACAAAATGCAATTACTCATACTTCATCTCTAGTCAATAGCTTTTTCCACAGGCTCCCAGGAATTAGAGATGGAGAAGAATATGTATGCCAAACTGTCCACTCAGCAATGTGAGTTTCTCTCTTGCGAACTGCTAATAGCTGCTTCATCTATTGCACTATGGTATTTCTTCTCATTTTGTGGGCCTTGATGGATGAGAAAGGAGGAGGTGTGTGAGCAGTTCACATATGTTCTACTGTGGTCTGTCTTGGGACTATCAGGATAAACATGTTTAATGGTCTAATTGGGAAATCTCTACCCAATATGGCCCTACATAGGAATTTTGTAATTGTTACAAACCATGTGAGTGTTTTGTGATCCTGCTTCTCTCATTACATCATTTGTTAGCGACACATTCATATAGACATCTATATGCAAAATGATGTCATAAAATGCTTGTATCTCCACATCTCTGTATGGGAGATGGCCTAAGCAGATTGCATCCTGCTACTGCAACTCCTCAGGACCATCTCAAGCAGCTGTGCCCATTCCATTTTACAGCCTCAGTGGGTTGAGATAGAATAAAAATAGGTTTGGAGCAGAAATTTTTGTAGAATACTTTTCTCACTGAGTAAAAGAATGTAGACAGTTTCCATGGCAGCATTTAGATTTTAAGACAGATCTCTATAATCCCAGCGAAAAGGATATAAACTTGTACTGGAAGCCGAGACTTCATATGATCTTCAACATTGCAAGCACTTCTTTCAAAGACCAGAGTTTTCTACTCTAAAAATAATTTCAAAAGTGTTTTCTGTCTCCTGCTATGCTTTTTTTCTTAAATGCCAGATATTAAAAGATTCCTGTACCAGTGGCTACTTTCATTCAAGTGACTGCAAATGAGAAAATCAGGAGATTTTGGGGAGCCTAGGAATGTGTTTCCAAGGAAAAGCAGTCCTTTCTTTAAAAAATAAGCATTTTTGAGTGTAATAGCAAAAGGGAAGGGAAAACCTTCAGACTGAAGAGAAGGATTTTTTTTTTTTGATCCTTCCTGAAAACGAGTAGCAAAAGCATCATTGATATAACAGAAATCCTTCTCTGACAGCAGCTACAGGTTTTTGCTACAAGTTTCACCTCGGGTCAAGCCAGTGCTGACTGAACTTGCACCACAAAATAAGTGGATGCTGTCACATGGCCTTGTTCAAGGGAGAATCTGGCTGGTGTTATACAGCAAGAGCTGGTGTTCATCTGGAGAATATGGAATAGCTCAAAAGCTGCAGTGACCTGGGATTGGGCTGAGTGTGGAAGAAGGTAAACAGAAGAACCAAGAGAAAGGAAAGGAAGAAATCTGGACTTTTCAGGTTTCATGCTCTTGTATAAGTGAAGCTGGAGGCCAAGGGACTGCCATGTCCTGGTTGGGGTGAAACTTTGCAAGACAAGAGGTTTGGAGTGCAGGTCTAGAGAGCAACATTCCTGAGGAGGGGCTGCGGGTGGGTAACTGGCTTCCTCTGCCCTTCCCTGTGCACACAGTTGGAGATTTTAGGAGGGCTGAAGTTTTTTAAATGTTTTTTTACCAGTTCAATTATTTCTACCAATGTAGGGTTATTTTGGTGTTTGGTTTTTTGGTTTTTTTTTTTTTTTTTTTTTTTTTTTTTTTTTTTTTTTTTTTTTTTTTTTTTTTTTTTTTTTTTTTTTGTTTTGTTTTTGTTTTTGTTTTTGATTTTGTTTTTTGGTTGTTTTTTTGTTTTAAAATCTCATGTTTAGGTCATTCTTACTCTCCCCAGGTTCTCAAAATTACTTGCCCAATATAATCTTCTTAATTTATGTAAATCCTGACATACTGCACTGTTTTGAAGGGAACTGTTATACTCCCTGACCTGAGTTCTGACCTCATTTACACTGATCAGGTGTACCTGTTAGCATTCTAAGAATACATTCAGAAATATGGGACTTACATAAAAAGCTTTGCATACAGAAATTAATGTTTTCCATCCATTTTGGTATTATGGTTCATACTCTGTTTCCAAAAGCATTACCTGGTTCAAGGTGAGCTTCAAGAATATTTGATATCCAGTAAAAATATAGTGTGTCTGGACTAAAAAACCCAAATTATTTTCCATTTTGTTTAAAGGGAGGAATAAAGTCTTCATGGAAAAAACTATGAGACTAACAATTTGTTAGACATATCCACATAGGTGACTTTGAATCTTAAAATTTTCCTACATTTAAAACTTAGGATTAGAAAGATAAACTCCTTAATTTAGCCTTCTAGAATCTGTTGTTTTACTCGGAGTTTGAGGTGTAAACAATGCCTGACAGAAGCATCAAATTTGCTTCAATATAAAATGCAAAATCTGGGAGGGTGGGGGTTTTTTTTTGGCCTGTTATTATAAACCAAAAAGGTGCAAACTGGCCTTATTGAAAGGCCTAAGGAAATCGAAGTAAAGTTGTGTAAGTATTTTGCTTTAGGAAAAAACATGGTATGATTTTTCTCAGTAGCCTTGTTTAGCACACAAATGTAACTGAATTTTTTACACACAGATTTTTTACACTTTATTTCTATAACCCATGAAAGGTTTCACTTGCCAAAATGTATCCAGTGTGTTTTTATGCATATTTTAAACAAAAGACGTATCATGACACCCCCAAAGTGAATCTGTTACTATTAAACCATTATTGCACATCATTCATTTCTCCATGACTTACTTTTTAAATCAGCAGAGCAATAAAAAAGCTTTATGGTGGTTATTTGCCAAACTTATTGATAGTGGTTCCTCAACAGGGATCCTTCAGTGTCTTTTAGTTTTCATTATGTGGGTAAGGGAGTAGTAAAAGTGCATCTGGAAACTATTTAACTTCATATTTTAACAGAGGGACATAGGAAATGGAGGAGACACAGCAGTAAAGGAAGAAACCCAGAAGTAGTAAAGAGGAAAACCAGAAATGACTGCAATTATGCATATTTTGCCTTTCTAAATCAGCTTTTATTTAAAACAGCGAGATATTTGGAATGCGTGTTAAATTTTGTAAAAATCGCTGGGTTGATTCCTTCTGAATTATATGTCCCCAAAAGCCATTGTAAAAATGCACAGAAACGGCAAAGGCTGGTTCTCCTCACGGGAGAATGGACTTATCCAGCCAATTTTAAAGCCTACACAGATCCTAATCCATTGTCACAATTCACACAAAAATCAGAGCAGAAAGTTGGTAACATGCACAACTTCTTCTCCTCATATCATGAACTGGGGTGAAAAGCCAGAAGACTGAAAGATATGTCTGAATCAGCTCAGGCCAGATGGGAGAAGCCTCCTCGTTACTGCTATGCTTCAGTGCAGGAATAATTGAGTACATTGTCTTTGAAAACAGACTGGAGAGAAAGACAACAGACTTCTCTTTGCTTCTGCTTTTTATTTTTCCCCCGAAAAAAGAGCTCTTAGGAAACCTCAAGCAGTTTTCAAGTTGCATGGCTGTCAGGGGCAACATCTGCTAACATGGATTTGTACTCATGCACTTGACCAGTTCATGAGGAAATCTGCAATAAACATGCATTTTTGTTTTGTGTGGTTCACCCATTGTATGAATCTTTTCAGCTGATTCATAGCTAAGGATAATTAAAAAGACACTCCCAGTGTTTTAGGCATGTAGTTGGAATTAGATCTACAACTAAAAGGATGTCAAATGTCAAATTTGCAAGGGAAGATATGAAGTGAGAAGATAATTTTGAGAAAGTTGTTCAAAAGAATTGAATCATATGCTTTAATTTTGTTAGCAGTATAGGAACTATGTGTTTTGCTGAATGGAGGTTAAAATGATATGTCTATTCTATGGTTCATATGGGTCTATGAGGTTTACTGGAAATACTAGCCAAGAGCTGGAACAAACTATGAAAGGAAAAGCTCCTCTTATTTCAGTGAAATAACTGTGTATCATGGATGACTTGGGAGCTCTGTTTCTTATTCACATCTGCTATAGTTATATCCTGTACTTCACAAATCTTTCAGGGGGGTGAATGACAAAATCAAATGCCCCCCTCTTTTTTTCTTTAGAGGGAGTCTGTAACATGGAATTCCCAATCAATTTTTTGGAAATCAGCATAGGCTAGGTGGATTCTCAAAGGAGGGGACACAAAGACTGAAAGCAGATGTAAACACAGAATAAATCAAAATAAATTAAACACTGCAGCAGTCATGGAAACCTGGAAAGTGTTTTGTCACTATATTTCTCCAAAAGCAAGTATTTACAAAGAGACTCCTTGGCAACAGCAAGACAATACTGAAAAGTGGGATAGCTTTTAGAACCATCAATTACATGCATGACATCTAATATGTCATATTAAGGATGCAATCTGGATATTTATCCAGAGAAGATTCTTCTTTTCCCTTTGCATTTTCCTACAGCATTTTTGTTGGAATGCAAAGAGAAAGCAGGTGATGTGCTCCTTTCCAAAAAGAAGTGAATGGAGATTACTTATAGACTGTATATACTTTCTCAATTAATTCAAGGGGTAAGGAAGAAATTTGCGGCACAAAAATAACCAGCAAAATGAATATAATAACACGAAAGGGAGAAAACTGTGGCCTTAGGTCAGAATGAACTGTGACAGAGTAATTCTAGAGAAGTTCTTGTGTTTTGTTCTAACTGACCTCCTGTCTTGACTCCTTGTCCTGAATATTCTTTAGTCTGCTGGTGATATTGTTGTGCACTTGTTGAGCTCAAACAGCTGAAAACAGATTTGCTGCAATGCAGGACTGTAGAATCATACAATAGTTTGGGTTGGAAGGGGCTTTTAAAGACCATGTAGCTCAACTCCCCTGCCAGGAGCAGATCAGCTTACTTAAGACCCAGTCCAACTTGACCTTGAATGTTTTCAGGGATGGAACACCCAGCATTCCCTGGGCAACGTGTGCTGGCCTCATTGTCAAAGACCTCTTGCTCATATCTAATCTAAATTGATCCTCTTTTAGTTTAAAACCATTACCCTACCCTACAAGTCTCAGAAGCCACCTGGAAGTCTCTAAGGGGCAAGAGCAAAGGTCTATTGGGACTTTAAAGCGTCACTAAAGAAGGGTCTAAGGGAGTAACAATCTTTCCTCAGTGCTCTCAGAAGAGCTCTGAGTCTGGCTATGCTGGGGCCATGCAGCTGTTAACAGCTTCCACCCATGTGCTGCTGGAAGTGTGTTATGCTCACAGGAGAAGTTTTGGGTAGGTCTGTTTTGTTTTACAGATGTTGACTGGGCCATGTACAGAGGTGTTAGAGTCAGAAAGTCTCTTATAGCTTGCAGAAAGTGACTTGCAGTTCCTACCTGTATCTCGCTGAATCCTAGGTCTGAATTTCCTGTCTTCAGGCCCTTTTACTGTCATAAGATGTCCTGAATCATGCATGATTTACCTGGCTTTCAACTCCAGAGCTGAAGAATTCTTCCCCACATTAGCAAAGGTATTTCACTGTGCCCTTTTCTTGTTGATCCATGCATGTTAACTCTCCTGTGTCAGAACCTGAGGAGCAAGGAAATTCACACCATTATCTTCCTAGTGAATCTACATCTACATGCTAGCTGGCTCCAGGATTTAGAGCAGATTTGCTACATTTATGAGTTGTTTATATTTGATAGGGTGCAATTAGTATCACAGTCCAGTGTCTATAACAACTTGGCTTCGTGAAACTGCATGCTCATAAATGCAATTGCCATACTGGGAGATATTCTACACAGCCCATTTCATACTGATGGGCTTCTCTTGATCTCATTTGGTATTAACCATCATTGCTTTCTCTCAACAGCTTTCCTCAGTCTTTAAATTCCCTGATGCCCCTAATGTGTTAGCTATACTCAGCACTTTAGTGCTGATCTGGAGATGAAAACTCCGCTGGAAAAATTGGTTCAGGGTGACATGGGTAATTATGCTAGCCAGATAGAACAATTTTTAAAATAATTGTGCAATTCTGATGTTTAGTTATTCATGTTCCCGATTTTACAGGTGTTCTGAGAAGAATTTGCTATCAGTTTTGTTTCTGTGTGTGCTGTGGGATGAGTTCCATGTAGTTTTTACATGAATATAGTATTGCCAGGCTATTTAGGATGATGCATGAAATTACCAAATAATCAATGAGAAATTAATTTAACTTAAAAATGTAAGAGCTTTTTGTAGCAAGCATTAAATTTTCAAGCTTATTCTTCTGAGCTCTTCCTCAGACATGTCAGGTTTGGGTAGGACATCTTCATGACCTGGTCAGAGGTCTCACTCTTAAGACCTTTTCAATTGCTTATGTGCATGCTTGGAAATAGCTTGGCACAATTTAAACTGCTAGGAAGTTGCAAATGCTGACTACCAAAGTCTCCCATCTTTAGCTAGTTGTTGTGGTTTGTGTGGTGGTTAGATTGTAAGTAGACTAAAATTTGTAATTCTAACAGATTTATCATTTTGATATTCAAGCAATCAAGTTTTCTACTTGGGAATAAAATTATTTATAAAAACAAAAATAGATTTTTAAAAAAGTGTTTAAAATTGAATACATCACATTTCTTCGTCTAAAAATGAAGAACCAATTTTCATTTTTTCAGGTATCTTTTTACACCTGAAATCAAATATGAACAGAGGTTCATTCTCCTTGGAAAAATTATTCCTAACCAAATAAACTATCCCTGTGTTTTTCTTTCAGTGATCATACACTCAGTGATGAGGATGAGACAGGAAACCTGTTTCTGTTCTTTGTTTAATCAGCCACACCATCATCCTACGCTGTCATTTGGCCTCTGAGACATTACAGTGACACAAGGACTGCTGATACAAGATTTGAGTTGTTTGTCTCATTTGAGGACAAAGATGGGCATCAGGATAAAGTAGCCTAAGTATAGGAGGGTGCAATGTATATCATGAGGAACCCATCAGAGCGTGGTGAGGCACTGGCCCAGGTTGCCCAGAGAAGTTTTGGGTGCCCCATCCCTGCGTGGGCAGGCTCAGTGGGGCTCTGAGCAACCTGGTCTGGTGAAGGGAATTCCTGGCCTTGGCAGAGGTTATGGAATGAGATGATCTTTAAGGTCCCTTCCAATTCAAATCATTCCAGTCTTCTATGATTCTACAGTTCTGTGATTCTATGATTTTCTGCTGGAAAACAATGTGACCAATCTGTCATCTCCTTCATTGGCATTAGGAGCTGGCAAGCATTGCCATCAGTCCCTGTACTATCTGCAGACTGACTTTCTTCTATTCATGATTTTTTGTAAATGCAAATGATGTGCAATTGTTTCTGATTTGGGAGTGAATTATTGAAATGTGTTAACTGGGAGAGTGATATTCAGTAAATAATAAGCAGATGATGAGCTTTTGGGTATAAACTTTACAGAATATGCATGCTAATGTTTATGAAACAGTCAGGAGCTGAGAGCATTTCCTCTACTATCTAGAAGATATGTAAATACTTCATACACTTGTGAATGCATTTTCTTATTGTTTTTACTTTTTCCTTGAAAACAGTTCTGTGTTCTGTATGCTGAACATAAAACATCAAATACATTTTGAAAGTGAAAATATTTGTTTCAGTTAATGGAAATCACTCACATAGGCTGTTTTTTCCTGTTAAAAGCAGGCTGCTATTTCCAGTTAAAAGTGGGATGCCTTTTATAATTTGAAGGTTGTATTAGATTTTTAATTATATGTTGCTGTATTATACTACTTAAATAGAACTTGAAAAATAATTCTTGTGTAAAGAATAAGTGAAGTTTAAGGCATGGTTTCCATTTAATTAGACATTTTCTACTTTAATAGTTTAATTCCCTGCCCAGATTTCATTTCCATAATCAAGCCATGCTTAGACTGTTGACATACCATTACTTCATCAAATATTCACTACAATCTTTGCTTTCCAAAATTCCCATTACTCTAAAATTAATTGAGAATATTAGAATAATGCTGAAAGACAATGAAGTTGACAAAGTCATTCAACTGTTCAACTAAAGTAAAGTTCAACTGTTGAAACAGCCCTGGTACTGTGAGTTTTAAAAACAACATCAGGAAATATTAGAAATACAGTAAGTACAGTGAAAAATACGTATTATTGTTTGCCCTGTAAATGCTTCATTTCTCTTTTTGTTACTCAAATACATTATATGAAATGTCCTTCCATTAAAGTTCTTATCAAATGCATAAGCCAAACATTATTGAAAGTTTTGAATATGCCATCAGTGAAGATAAAGGTTTTTAACCATAATGTTTATGAAGTCTCTCCCCAGATTATTTTCCAATTTTATGTAAATTAGTTCTGGACAAAGGAACAATTTGGGACAGGAATAAGGAATTTCACTCAAGTATCTTTCTAGTAGAACTAGCTCCAGTCTACTGAAGTATTGAGTTTAACTACACCAACACTTTTCTCTTTCTGGATTGTGTTGTAACTGGAAATGTAGGCAGGGATAAGATATAGGGAGTGTTGCTCACCACCTGTAAATTATCATGAAAAGACATGGAAATATGTTTTTACTTAGAAACAGGCAGATGGGTTTTCTGCAAAACAGCCCTAAACTGTAGCCAGATGTATAAAAGGTGGTGGTGGTGGGGATGGCAGCCCCCCCATAAAAATGCTCTAAGATCACCAGAGGAGAAAGGAACATGGAAATTACAGCTTTATCAGAATCAAGAACCATCTGCACCCTGGATTATGGTCTTAATCTCCTGGTTCCTTGAGGAGGCACTTGGCTGTTTCAGAAATCTCTTTTAATGTTTCCATGTTTGGGTTATGGACTAACAGTGCTCTCGGACCCATTTTTTGCCTTGAAAAATGACCATGAGGCTCTTTTAACACAAGTAATAGCACAGAGACCAATTCAAATCTGTGAGAAAATGAAAGTGTTGAGTTCACTAATATGTTAAGGCACTTAAAGGTTGCTATTTTACTGTCACTGGAGTTTTCCACTGCAATCATCTTCTACTCATGCAGTCAGAATCAATTTTGTTTCATATTAGGATAATGGAGGGAGAAAAGGTACACTTTGGGTTAGAGGTGTGTTTTGCAGAAACTGTAAAAAGTCTTACTGTCTGAAATATAAACCATCCATCGTATGAACTTCTCTGGTAGCCTTTAAATAAAAAGAGACAGCATATTTAGCCCAAAAATCTAATTTTCCATCCCTTTCTTTCTATTTTATTTTTAGTTCTGTATCCAGTCTTCATAACAATCTACTCCCTGTCCTTTCATTGTACCAAAGAAAATTCTTTGACATGAGATTTTGTCACTCCATCTTTTTGTCTTACTTTCACAGGCTGAGGAATGATTCTCAGCAAGTAAGTAATCAGTACCAACACACACTATATCTATACTCATATATATCTGTATGTGTATACACACATATACTAAGTAGCAGCCATAAAATAAATTAAACACGTTCAAAATGAAATAGGAAAATATACCATAGAGCTCAAGATTGTCTGGAACTATGAAGCATTAAGTGTTGAACACAACTTTTATCTCAAAGTTCCTTGATGTTTTTAGACAGAGACCACACCTTAGGCCTCAGTTGTACAGCAACAAACATTGTCAGGGCTCTGTGAGACTTATTTCTGGAAAAGTCCTTAGACAACTGATTGCACTGAAAGCTGTCTCTGCTTCTACACAGCGAGTGACCTCTCTAAGGATGGGGTTTGTCAGGTACTTATTTTTCCTGTGATGTAACATTTGCAAAATATTCCTTGGGGTAGTGCTGCCTTTGAATGAGTGACACCGTCACATTCCCACTGACATGATAGAAAGACATGAATGCTAAGGAACAAAAGTATTTCTTGTAAGCCTGAAAATAGATAAAATGAACTGTTGTATCTGTGGGAAGGTTATATAACCTTCCTTTACAAATTCTACGTTAAGCCATGTTTCTTCCCTCTATGCGGAAGTATCTCACAAAAACCAAATATGTGGTGCAACACCCACAATATTCCTAATTATTTTCTCATCCTAACTATCTGACAGAAGTGGAATGATTTCTTTCAGGGGCAAAGGAGTACTCTGGGCTCCCAGAGAGGACCTGGTGTGCCAGCTCCAAAGAAAGAGACTGCAGCTGCTCTCCTGCTAAGACCTACTGACAGCCACATGTCTGGTGGGAAGTGAAACTCCATGCCATCGACACTCATAACAGGTCAATTGTTTGTCTGTGAAATTCCTTTGGATACTGTGGAATTCACTCTTGCTGCTTTCTGAGTGTTTTCAGAAGACAAGGCTAATAACACAACATAAAAGGTAAACCAGTGGGCTGCCAGGAGAGAGCTGAGTGCATTTCTATGTGACAAAGGACATATTTCTCCTTCAGCAGCCATTCAAAGAGAATCTGATTTCTTTTGCACTGGCAGAAGTCCTAAGCATCACTGCACAATTGCAGCTTCCTGATGCACTTTGGAATTTGAAAATCTCTGGTCCTTGTAGCTCACAGAGAGGATGGAAGTAGAGGTACTAGGGTGGGGGAATAAGAACAGGAAATAAGTGAAGAACAGTAACCTCAGTGAGATGTTTTGAGCAGCAATATACAAAGGTATGAGATTGGCTGATACATATCTTCCACATTTTGGCATTGTACTTGTCTAGCACTTTCCTCTGCAGAGCTAGTGTAAAAACCAGCTTGCACAGCTGTCATTCAACAAGCTGAACTTTGACTCTGCCTCACTAGAAAGCCCTTCATTGTGTTCTTTGGACCTTAAACTTAGCAGGAGTTGGAAGAACACCTGGCTGATTCTTCTCTACAAAATTTGTTTGTAGGCTAATTGCTGCAATAATCTGTCTTATGAGTTAAGATTTTAAAGCTCTCTATGCCAATCATTGACTTATAATTTATATTAATTACTGATGTCATCTACAGAGTTTTTATATAGATTCCAGATTAGGAATCTAGGCAGAATCTGTTTTATGCTTCAACTCACACAGGCATGCTGAGAAGAAATGGGTATATTTATTCCAATCCTACTGTTTACCTAGTGCAAAACGTACTTTTAAACTTTGTTTTTACTTACACCTTACTTTTTTTTTTTTTTTTTTTTTTTTTTTTTTTTTTTTTTTACCCTTCTCTGTGCCCCAACATGTTGTATTTNTGTAGGCTAATTGCTGCAATAATCTGTCTTATGAGTTAAGATTTTAAAGCTCTCTATGCCAATCATTGACTTATAATTTATATTAATTACTGATGTCATCTACAGAGTTTTTATATAGATTCCAGATTAGGAATCTAGGCAGAATCTGTTTTATGCTTCAACTCACACAGGCATGCTGAGAAGAAATGGGTATATTTATTCCAATCCTACTGTTTACCTAGTGCAAAACGTACTTTTTAACTTTATTTTTACTTACACTTTTTTTTTTGTTTAGTTTTTGCTTTTTACTTACACTTCACTGAGCCCCAACATGTTGGATATTGCTGTTGAGAATATTTCTTTACTCTGAAAACAGACATACAACTCTCCTTACTGGCGGTTTGTAGAAAGGGGTAATTGGACACCAGTCCTTCATTTTGCCTTTAAAGTAAAACAGGCATTGCAGAATGTGCCACCTCAGGGCTACCTTAGACCCACCTGACTAATCACAGAACACTTGTGTGGCTTAGGTTGGAAGGAACCTTTAAAGATCATCTAGTCCAACCCCCTGCAATGGGCATCTTCAACTTGACCACCCACTTTTTCTTCATACCTGCCCACCCTACATAAGCATCTCTCTACAATAAACATTTGTGTTTTCAGTTCTATACTCTCAGAACTGTCTTTCTCTTGCTGCCTTTATTTCCTGCTTGCTTCTAAACCAAATAGCAGAAACTACTAAGATAAGTAGAATAACATGTATCTGATAACTTTTTGATATAACAAAGAAACGATAATTTCCACAAGGCTGGTGTTAATACCATTTGATGCAGAAATGCTGGAACTGAGTCAGAGTTAATAGCAGCACAATGACAGCCAGAGTGAATTCATAAATGACAGCTTTCTCTGATTATCTGTTCTCAGAGGAACTCTCTCTGCAACAAGGATGTTCCTTCTAACTTCCTCCCATCATGGGTGTGGAGAAAATAGTCTGTGACTTTATATGTACTACAGCTTCTCCCTGCATCGCTCTTTCCACTTGCTTTGCTCCATCCTTCCACATAGCTAAATTATTTCAGCCCAAACCTCTCTTGGATGGTTTCTGCCAAAGGCAGCTGCTTGCTAAATTGAAAACGTGACGGAGAAGCTTCGAGATTAAAATAATTCCGGTGCTCCTGTGGCAGTGACTTGGAAGTGATGTGGTGCTGCCTTTTCTGACCTTCCCATGATGGACTCATTAGTCTTCCTGGAGGTGCCAGAAGATCAGCAAAATAATTCTTTTTGGCTGTCCCCAGACAACGTTTCTGAGCACAGTGTAGTCACATCTTTGATGGAAGATATGACTTGATTTTCAACAACTTATTGCTGTTTCAGAGTATTTAGCCTAAGAAAAAGACAGAGTTTACCTCAGGTCATATTGAAATTGTGTATGAAAAGCATCTTGAAGAACATACAGGCTCTTCCTTAACTGATTGAGATGTGACCTTCAGCCATGGGAGAAGTCACAATGTACTTTGTGTTGTGCAGAGCTCTTCTGGCCGATGTGCAAGGCTGCCAAGGGTTTCATTTAGAAGTGAAAGGCTCTGCAAGGAAGTATGAGTTCTTCAGAGCTCTCTGCATGGAGAAGCATCATTGAATATTTGTTCAGGCAGAGCTTATGAAGCAATCTACACTGTGATACCAAGGATTTCATGGACACTGTGCTGACATCTACAATGGTACTGAAAGGAGGATAAGAATCAGGAATAAGTAGTAAGTGATGTGGATATTTACAGGTCCAGGGCTTGAGTTTTCCCCATTCTGCTCATTTATCCAGCAATATGGATATCACTTGTGAGAGCCAGTCCATGCCCAAAGGCCAACAGAGTGAGTAGGGAAGAAACACATGGTGAGGTCCAGGAAGCAGAGCAAGCAAGCTGAGTGAACAGAGTGACTGGAAACAGCCTCATAATGGCACAGGGGCTTGATTCACTCTGTCTTTCCCTCTGGATGTGTTTAATGAACAACTCTAACAAACAGAGATAACAGAAGTGGAATCTGCACAGAAGGTCCAAATGGAGGCTGAAAGGATGCTAGGACAGAGGCAGCAATGGTGTATGTATCAACCATCTCACTGGTCTGATGAAGGGAAGCTTCAGAGGCAAAGTTGGGGGAGCAAATCTGAAGATTCTGCTCATTACAGAGCTCTTTTTTGTTTGTTTGGATTTGGTTTTTTTTTTAAAACTATTTTTTACTTTGATCTTTCGGGAATTTTTTTTTTCTTATTTCCTTCCAAAATGAAGGAAGAGGAGAAGCTGTTCTGTTCTCCTGGACATCTTCCCTTGGCCAGGGCAGTTTCCCAAGGGCTCTTGGCCCAGGGCAGTGCCAAGTAGCTAAGTGAGGACAGCTGGGAAAACCAGAGATGAGATGTTAAACTGCAGCTTCTATTTCCTGAATAAATCTACAGCCATCAAGACAGCCTCATGTAGAGGTTTAATGTCCCTGCCTTTCCTCTTCTAAGACTGCTCTTTCTATTAAATGAGGTGGTGAGATGAAGGCAACACAGAAATGTTCAAGACACTTTGTTTTCTCTTCTAGACACACAATCATGACAGTTAATTAGTGATCACAGTATTGGAGCCAATGTGGAATCTATTTGTCTCATAATTTTACTATTCATTCCAGTCTCCCCATATGGAGGTTTTCTGCTTCATTTTGCAATCTACACTGGGATAAATTATTTCTGAAAGTGACCATTTTCCTTTACCAGCTGTAATGGAGACTCTAGTGACTGGCTGAGAAGGATGGAGATATCAACATGAGTCTCAGATTAATCCTTTTTCTCAAACACTGATTAATTCTCTAAGCCTATAGTCCAAAAAATTGGACTAAATACTAATGAAACCCAACTTTTTTTTTCCACAGCCTCTGGCTTGCCTGACAATCTGTTAGAATGCTCAACCCATGGGTACTTCCAGACTTCCTCTGAACCAGCAAATGTGAACTGAGGCCCTTAGATTGTGTGTTAAAAAGTAAATGTTTCATTTGATTTCATCTTTAAAGAAAACATACCTTGTCATCAGATGTGACATATTCTTTGAAGCTATCACTTCAGTAATACTAATCTATCAACCTTTTTAAATGAGGCATGCATTGTAAAGAGAGGGATAACTCATTAAATGAAAAGCTACAGCTGGAAGAAAGGGACTGGCTTCTAATAAGTAGGTTTGTTCTTTTTATCCATGCATTATAAAAAAAACCCTCTGTGAAAATACAGATGCTTCTATATCCACCACAACTATTACTAATCTTCTTTGGAGTGTCTTTTCAATTAATTCCATCCTAATTACTTTTAAGTTAGGAAACTTTATTCTAACTAGTATTTCTCTCTGAGACAAATCTCTGTGAGAATTGGAATTATCTATGCCCATATGGTCAGAAAACAGTTGTTTGTGGTGTTTTGTTTTTCTTTTTTCAACTGATTGACTGTGCAGCTTTTCAAACCCACAGAATTCTTGATATAGCAAGTCAAGCTGCCATAAAGTTATTAGTCTATACTATTGTAGTCATACTGATATAATTCACCATTTGCTATGCTAAACTGAGAGGCATGACTCTTCTGAACAGTTATCCTGGAATTAGAAAAGTAATTTTACTTTGGTTCCAGTACACACATTACAATTTATGTCTTTAAAATGTTAATAGTATAATTACATTGGTACAGCCTTTCTGCCTTATTTCCCCGAATCGATAAAACTAGTCTGACCTGTACAAGGTACAAAGTCAAGACAGCTAGAACAGCATCAAAGAATGTAATTAATTTTGATTTCCAAGGTTAGTTTTTTTAATACTGTCATTAAGACACATTATTAAAGTTTAACCAAATCTTTATTATATTCATGTTGTAGGGTTTTATATTTTCTCTTTGACAGTAATGAACTGAAGGACTAGTTAAACCAGTATAGTGATCTTTGAAATAAAATAATATGAATGTCCATGTATGTGTGTGCATACTGCAAATGGAGACATAATTTCAAATATTTAGGGAGTGGAATATCTTGACAAGACCTGATGGATTTGCTCTGCCTTTTTAAAGGAGGTTATTCAACTTAAGCACCGTCTTTTTCAATACGCTTTTACGGTTCATCCTAATGGAAATAATAACACTGAATAGCTGGATAGCAATTCACATATTCAAAGGACTGTGCAAACATTAAGTAATACAGTTACACAACATCTAAATAACTATAATACTGGCTGTCAAGGCAGTGAAGAAGCAGACAAATGCAGAAGACTGCAGGCGGTTCTGGAATGGATTCTGCAGCGAGGAGGGAGGGAGCAAGGTCCCTCCCAGAGGAACGGGGTTTGGCATACCAGTACACTCCAGGTTTGCATTGTTCTGCTTCAGACACCTGCAATGTTGTGTTTAAAGTGTTAATTAGCAGGTAGCAGATGCTGGTCCTTTGCCAGTTCTGCCTTGGAACTGTTTTTCTACTGCGCATCAAAATTCAGTGATGCCAATTCCAGGTTTTCAGTGACTGGTTTCCTATTGAACATCTGGGCATAATTCTGGGTACTGACATTTTGAAAAGTTTATTTTCTCTAGTCTTTATTATTTTCTCCTCCTGTTGTTGGGATTTTTTAAAACAAGCTGCTGACAAGGATGCAGAAACAACCCTGTTTCTGTGTCTCAGGTGACGGCACTCACTGTCAACTTTATGTTTTATCTGGTCTATGTCAAGAATATGCTGATGAATTTATTGGAATGCTTGAAGGATACAGTTGGAGACATTTAATTCTTTGCAGCCTTCTGTTAATTTCCTGGTCTAGAAATCAGTGCTGCTGAGGTCTGTTAAACAGTAGCAGATTTTGCAAAAGCCCTCTGTTTCTTAAGGACCTCAGCTCTAGGCACATTGCTGACAGTGACAAATGTACATTTTTGTTCATTATATCCTCAATAGATGAGAAAATAATCTATTTTCCTGCAACCAAGACTGTACCTGACTCTTTGCCATGTCTGATATATTATACTTCAATAATAAAGCAATCTGGAGGTCATAAAAGCACTGAGTGCTATTTCAGTTTAATTCTAAGCTGAGAAGATTGGGTCCAGACTTTGTCCTTCACGGAGAAGGGAGAACTTTTATTTTCAGTTTCCATACTTAAATATACCACCTTTATTTTCAATTTCCATACTTAACTATACAACTTCCTCTTATCTTTATGAGCTATCTTTCATTGTAAATGTTCAAGAGTGGTGTATGAATATGATTGTATACACAGTGTATGAATAGATTGCTTCACATGTTTGAAATAAAGCAGCAGTTGCTGGGAGATGTGCAAGTGTTTAGCTTGTGAATAGAGTTCTGCAACACTAACATATAAAGTAACATATCTTTAAAGATCACATTCATGATTGTTCTGTTTTTACCATTTATTTAAAAACAGGCACCTGAGAACAGGCCAACACTCCTAGTGCATTGTGATATTGCTTTTCTAATTAGTAAATATCTGCTAGCAAAAATTGCTAAGAACTGGTTGGTTTCTATTACTTCTCCCTGCAAGGTTTTTCTTCTCATGACAGAACTGAAGAGTTTATGTTTTGAATGCAGTGTTAAATTATATTTATGTGTGCAATTGTAGGAGAGCAACAGGAAACACAGAAAATTAAACTTTCTTTCTGAATATTGACTTGAAATGTCTGGAGAGTAATTCTGTCAGACTCCAGTGATCTGTGATGTTTTGTGAAGCTTTTTTGTGAAGCTTATCTTCAAATTTTTTTTTTAACTCTTGATGACTGTACTGGATTTCCAAAAACTCAACTCCTGTCCTGATGCCTTTCAACGCTGTCACCATCATTTGGCTCTCCAAAGCCACATCTGTGCCCTGACACAACGTGCCTCTTCTGAAATCGTTAATGAGGAAGCATTTCTAGGTTTGTTGTTAAAAACCAGCAGATGTCGCAATTTCCCCAAAAAGAGCAGATTTCTCTCCAGACTCCTGAAACTGCAGCAACTTCCTAGGTATTTTTGGGCAGCATTCCACACAGCAATAATTCTGTGTGAGGTAAGTTATTGTTGAGCAACATGCTCCAACCATCAGCTCTTTTATGTACTCTCATTTTTAAGTTGAATACATTGATATGAAGATATCCCAATTTTACTTGCTGAAACATAGGGGAGATGTTGCTGTGCTGCTGAACACCCTAGGACTGTGTCACTATCTCAGGTTGGATATCGTACAGAGGCATTTTCTGAGTTTCATTGCCACAGAATGTGTTCAGTCACGTTTGAGGTCTGAGCTCTCCTTTTGTTGCTGCTCAGCTGTCTGTCCAAAATGGTTAAATGGATTCCAGTTAATGAGATGCTGTATTAAGGGAATTAAGTAAATACTTTTGTAATGACAGTATAACTGCTGGACTGTGCCTACTAGTTAAATAAACTAAAGTTTTTCTTATCTAACTTTAGCTACTTAAAAATTGGATAGTTTGTCTGAAGAAGCTGTTGTGCCTCCTTCTGCAGTTAAGGGAGAAAAGCAAATGTGTTTGAAGGCCGTGTCATTTCTTCCCAAGACTAGTGCTGGAAAAATGTTCTATGGAGATACCTGTATCTCTCTGTCAAGTGTAGAAGGAACTTAAACTGCTGTTTCAACCTTGATGATTACTTTGAAGATGGTTAGAATTAGGTGTTGTAATAGGAACACTGAGTAAAGGCTATTCTGCTTTCCTTTTTCGGTTGCAGCCTGTTTTTAAAAACAACCAAACAGTAGTGTTCTTGATCTCCATCAGCAGTAGCTAATGAGACAATATTCATCCTATTGCAGCTATGCAAGCACTTGTGGCTCTGTTGGAATAGTACCTAATCTCCTGCTTAAGCAAAGAGCTCATCCAAATTGAATCCTTATCCATATGCATCCCTAGACTTGCACTAAAGAAAATATAAAAGCCCAATGGAAATAAAGTTTAGCTTTAAAAAAAAAATTAGTAAATGTTGGTTTTTCAGTTTTTGAGATTATTTTTACCAGGAGGAGAGTAAGATGCATTGAACATTAGCAGTCTGAGATTCAGGCATACAGAATGAGCTGACTGTCAGCTCTCCCTGTAATCCATACAGAATTAGTGAGGGGTGAACAGGTGTCTGTGCTTGGATGGAAAAAACTGTCATCTCCTCTTACCTGTAAAGACAATTTATAGAAGTATTTTTCCAACTAATGTTAGGTAGGAATAATCCTATGTGTATATAAAAAAAGAAAAATAGAAAAAATAGTTAAAGAAATATTTGTGTTAAAATAAGCATATGCCATATTATTATACTTAGAAAGAACTTGCCAGTTTGAGCTTGTAGAGGGCTAATACAGATAAAAAGTCAAAATAATAATGAAGATGCATCCTCTACAATAGACTGGAGTAACAGAAAAGGCTTCCAGCCTGTGGGATGCCAGATAATAAGGAGTCGAGAGCAGAGATAAGCTGGGATGTCTTGTTCCTCAGAGAGCTCCGTATGACAGGCTGGTGTTTCTTCCCATTTATATTTCAGGCACCAATAAAAGGGGGGGGCAAATATGTGCCCATGAAAAATGTCCTGGAATGTCTTCCAATCAATACCCAAAATACAGATGCCTGATTTGAAAAAAGAAACAAACAAACAAACAAACAAACAAACAAAAACAACAACAAAAAACCCCAGACCAAAATAATTTCAGTAATGAGGAGAACTTGTTGTGCAATGTGAAAGGGAATCAGCCTGACCTCAGATGGGAAGAGGCTCCGTGCACTGTGTGGAGATATCCAAATGTGCAGTATCCCATAGAGCTCCTGCTGACATTCAAAACTCCCCACGACTGACCTGCTCGAGAGGAAATTGTCACTGTGAGGGAAAAACGGGTTCAAGTGGACAGAGAAGACATGCAGAAGTGACACTACTTGACCCACACATTTCTCCATAGCTGCCACCTTGCACTCTACACAGCAGCAGCATGGGGCATATGGAAACACCCAGCTGCAGCTTCTCTTCCTGAAATTTGCCCTGGAATCATGGGCTTGATGTCTGCTAAGGGCAAATATTGGGATAAAAACAGGTTTTCATTATGGTTAAATAAAACTAAATAAAAAATTTTTAGCTGTGTGAGCCTCAACCAAGAGACTTTGGGTCTAGAGTCAGTTATAGAGAGAGACAGAATAAAAAGGGAAGCTTCATAGTAACTTTGATAATTCAGGAAAATTATCCTAGTTCAAAGTCAAAGGTAAGAAGTTTATATTTTATCTATCCCTCTGACTGTAGGGAATCATACTGCTTAAAGTATCTCAGTACTCAGAGCTAAGGAAAAGAAGTGATACCTGGCAAAAGTAAAAAGCATGGCTGTACACTCGGACTGCAGTCTTTGGAGTGCCTGGGCACCTCCTTTCCCCTTAGCTGAGGTGGACACTTCAAATCACTCCCTTTCTCATCCTCAGGAAACTTTGTGTCACTGTCACATCCCTTCCACTTCTGTAGCCTTCACTGGACTCTCCTCTCCTCTCCTCTCCTCTCCTCTCCTCTCCTC
>WAAE01024446.1:50616-68875 GCA_013400495.1 Nicator chloris
CCTCTCCGAACCTCTCCTCTCCGAACCTCTCCGAACCTCTCCGAACCTCTCCGAACCTCTCCTCTCCGAACCTCTCCGAACCTCTCCGAACCTCTCTGAACCTCTCCGAACCTCTCCCTGCTGCCCCACAGAAGGTATAGAAAGCTTGACCACATTATGACCAACTACTCTTTTTAATGTTATTGATGGAACCAAACGTGTACAGGGGGTGTTTTCCTGGACTGCTGAAAAAGGAGGCTGCTGTGCTCTGGTTTGATACTAGCAGGTCAGGTTTGCACATCACCTTTTACATTCCTTCTGAAATATCAGTGCCAAAAATGTTATTTGAAGAGTGAGGTCTGTTTTGTATAGTCTGTTATTTAAAATATTGTGGTCCACAAAGAAATAATTTACTCTTCAGCATTTCTACACTGGTTGACCAATATTTATTTTTCATTCCTTATTCTCATTTTAATGATAGGAATTTCAAAACAAATTGCCTGGACTTGAAAGCTTGGTCACATCAACAGACCCCTAAAGTAGCACCCACCCAGTCAGAGGTACAGCTGTACCTCTGTGGCACCTGGCATAAAAACAGATGCAGCTTATTGTCACGATCAGACAGGTGAAAAGTTAAATTAAAAATTAGGCTGATTTATAAAGGCGACTCATCAGGGAAAACTTGGCAACAGATGGAGAGTCCTTACAGGTGTCTGAACAATGTGTGACAGTGCAGTTTTTATACTCTTGGTTCTTGAAAAGAAAGTGTAATTGTACTTTGGAGCCATGGAGAAAAGGAGATTCTAAGAGTTAACTTGGAGCCTCTTTAAGATGTCTGTTGAAGAGTTAAACCCCACTTTTTCTGTTTGGTGTTTTTTTCCCTCTATTTTAAAAATATTTTTAAAATAACACCAATATTCTCTTACACTTTTCATCACCTTACAACAGCCTTATGCAATTATATCCTTTATGAGAGAGAACTCTATAGTCATGATCTGATTTAAATCCCCCTTTTCCTCTTTTAATTCAAACCAGGTATTGTATTGGGTTTTGGTAGTGTGAAACTGCAGCAGTGCCTTCTGTGAGGAGGTGCTGGAAGCGTCCCTCATGCCTGATGCCAGCCAGGTCCAGGACAGACCCACCACTGGCCAAGGCTGAGCCCAGCACCAGCGGTGGAAGCACCTCTGAGGTAACAGACGTAAGAAGGGGAAAAGCTTCTGGGCAACAGCAGCAAGGGAGAGGAGCAAGCATATGTGACAGGAACAGATCCAAGGTCAGCACAGAAGGAGGGGCAGGAGCTGCTCCAGGCTCCAGAGCTGATTGCCCTGCAGCCCATGGTGCAGCCCATGGTGAGGCAGCTGTGCCCGTGCAGTACATGGAGGTGCAACGTGGAGCAGAGATCTGCCTGCAGCCCCTGGAGGTGTAAGGTGGAGCAGAGATCCACCTGCAGCCCCTGGAGAATCCCATGCTGGAGCAAGTGGAAACTTAAAGGAGGCTGTGACCCCATGGGAAGCCCGTGGGACTCACATGGGAGCAGTTTGTTGAGGACTGTCTCCTGTGAGAGGCAGCTGGGGCTGGAGCAGGGGAAGAGTGGGAGGAATCCTCCTCCTGAGGAGGGAGGAGCAGCAGAGATAATGTGTGATGGACTGACTACAGCCCCCACTCCCTGTGCTCCTGAGCTGCTGGAGGGGAGGAGTTTTTAGGAAAGAAGTTTTTAAGATTTAGCTCTTATTTCTCATTACCTTACTCTGATTTTATTGGCAACAAATTGAGTTAAAGTCAAGTCTGTTTTGCCCATGATGGTAATTGGTGAGTGCCTTCTCCCTGTCCTTGTCTCCATCCTCGAGAATATAGCTATATTTTTTTATCCCTGCCATGCTGAGGAGGGACAGAGCAATGTTGGTGGGCACATGGTGTCCAGCCATGGTTAACCTTTCACAGCTGTTTTCAAGAGCCCTTCATTCTGGAAATTGCCTACACACTAATGAGAACTGCTTTTCTGCATTTTATTAAATCTTTCTTCCCACTCCCAAGACCAGGCTGACAGAAACTATTATGTACATCATAATTTTTTTTCCCCTAGCATTATTTTTCTCTCCAGCTTTCTGTTATATTTTATATTATTAATTATTTTTGTCAGCCTCCACAGACAGACAAAGAATTGGATGAAATTTTTTGAGAGAGATTCCTTCTGGTCAGAAAAATGTTGATTTTATAAAATTGTCTATTTGTAAGAAAGCAAATTTTGTGGCAAGGCTTTTAGTGAGTGATAACTCCAACCTTGATTAGATTTGACTCTCATATCATAGAAAGAGCAAGAACTCCACTGCAAAATATCAACCAGCCAAGCAAATAGCTAGAACCTGAGCCCAAGTTAGTTCTGTAAATAATAAAAAAAAGCATTAACTTTTTCTCTATAAATCAAATCAGCTAATTTCCCAAATGTCTACTGGCTATTCTATCATACAGAGATTTTTCATATCAAATAAATATGAAGTTTTGCATGCTTGTGATGCTCCAAGGTTATAAACAAGAGAAGGATTGTAGGGAGCTGAAGTCCCTTGTATCAGAGCAGATGGCAAGCTTTAAGGTACATAAACTTTCTTCTTTGCACTCCTGAAATGTGCTTTTTTTTTTTTTTTTTTTTTTTTTTTCCTAGCTATAGCATTTGGCTTAATAAAAGAGATTGCTTCTGTTGACAAAATTTCCCTTCTGGAAAAGTTTGTTTCTTTCTAGTCTGCTGCAGCATAAAGAAAACTTAAAAACCCAACAAACTCAAAACAAAACCAATATCTCAAGCAAACTTTGCTTTTCAAGCAGACTATCTTGCCTTTTGGAATTTGTGAAGACCTTCATCAAGCCTTTGCTGTTCTCAGCAGGAGAGGAGTTCAGAAACATTTCAGTTCTCGCTGTGCCTCTGGACTGATGGTGTTTCAGTCAGATGTGAAATTAGATGAAAGGAGTTCAGTGTTCTTCAAGGCTACCAAGGTATACAATAAACCCATTGCACACAACAGAGAATAGGCACCTGTCAGACCCAAAGCAGAAATTTTCTTCTCAGCATGTTGCCTCGGAAGCCAATGGCTTCTAATGGCCAAAGTCATCTTAAGTTCCCATTTCTCACATTTCCATTCTGTTACATACAGTTCAAATTACGAGAAATTGTAGATTTCTTCAAACAGAACCAATGATTTTCCAAGCAATCATTCTTCCATATTCCTTTTCAGGAGAAAACACACTTTCAGGGCAAGGAAACACAGGGAAGTTTCAAAAGGATTTATAAGGGATAGCACATACCTTCAAGAATGATCTTGTAGAGAACAAATGGGAGGTCTGGGTACCCAGTGTGGGGTCTGGGTACTCAGTGTGCCATATCCTTACTCTAGGTTGCCTCCTAAGGCAATCTGAGCACCATTAATTTGTTAGCAGATCCCTGTTGGAGCAAATGGCGCAGGCAGATAGTCAGCAGTAATTGAAGCCTGTGTGAAGCTGGCCACCAAGGAATATCAGCTTACATGCTCCTAGCCATTCTATCCTGGCATACATAACTTTTTCTGCAGGCTTGTGTGTCTGTTTTTGGTGCATGTACCCCAGAATACTGACAGCAACAAAACAGGCAGAAGCTGGGTGTGTGCAATCCTTGATCAAACTATACTGGGAGCTGAGAAGATGGCTGCTTGCCTTTTTGGTTCTGAGGTTTTGTTCTTTTGCAGAAATGGTAGAAAGACATTATGGTCTGTAGGAAAACATCCCCCAGTTTAAGAAATTACTGCCTTGCGTTAGGTAAGGTACTGCTGATAGCTGGGATATAGCTAGGTCACACACTGTTCATAAACACGGGCATAAGGAGAGCTCAGATAGTCCTCAGTTTAGCAAAAAGTTTGCTGTTTCCTCCCCCCTCTCCCCTCAACTATCTAATCAAGAACAGCAATCAAGAGATCTATCTAATCAAGAGGTTCTACCTTTTTGCCTGCGTAGTAGCAGCACTCCTGTGTACAAGTAGCTTTGTACCTCCATGATTTCCATAATGAATGTCCTGGTTTGGATTTGCATCATTCCCAGTAGATTTATCTACCAGTAGTGTCCATGCTCCTGACTTTTGCTGGTCAAAGTGGTAGTTGAAGCAGAAGAAGGTATGAGGGAGGCTGAACTTATTTCATCTTTCTTTTCGGGCTTGTTGTTTGGGATGCAATGTCCTGCTCTGGTTTTTATTGACACTGCCCTGCGGGAAAACGGCTGCTGTCTCCATCCCTTCTCTCTGCCAGATGCTCAAGCTCAGCTCAGAAGTCCAGTTTTCTTTACTTTAAAGTGCTCTTTGATCTGAAAGCAAAGCATTCATGGGCCTGCTTACCTTTTAGAGGGACGAAAAAATAGACCATTAAATATCTGATCAAGGAGTCCTGTACATAGTAGGCAGCAATTAAGATGTAGGTGAAAAAAAATAGTGTACGTTTCGTGTTAGAGACTCAACAAAGTCATAAGGAGATGAATTTCAATTTCACAGTCAATTTTAATCCTGGTGTTTCATGTTTTGTGTTTTTTTTTGTGAATATGCCTGTAGACCTCTCAGACTAAGCATTAGGATTAAGGAACACAATTACAGAAATTTTATTTGATAAAATATGATGAATCTAAAGTTTGTTGATAAGTGGCAATGGTCATAAAGAAACTACTCTCTGTAGCTGATTAATGTATATTATACCACCTGGCAAGTCCAGATGGTTTTATGCAATCATCTGTATCCTCTAAGAAATTTATGGACTTGAAAGCATTCAGAGCAGCATCCTGATAAGAGGCAAGGGAATGAACCAGGTGCATTAGATACCAGAAACAGACCACTCATTAGGTCTGGTAAAACCTGGGGTGTTTTTGGAACAGACTGCAGATTCCATTGTTAAGACCAAAATGCAGAAAGGATCCTGACAGAACTTACATCTGCAAGGAATTATGCTGCAATGTGGTGAGCACTACGCTGCTGCTTTCATCAGCCTTTTAATCGAGTGGAAGCTGCATGAGAGGATATGGTACCTCACCAGAGACAGCCCTGTAAAGAGGAAGTTGTCTGAGCCTACCAAATGCTGGGGGAAGGTACCTATGACATCCATTTCTCCTGTAAGGATTAGGTTGCGTGTTGGGAGACTGGGTCAGGCTTGCAGCTGCAAGAGGAGGTGGCTGTGGAATTTCCTCACAGTGCTTGGTAATGAGAGTATGTGATTTTGATATTTTCCTGCCTCAGAGGATAGGAAGCAGTATCACCAGCAACCTGAACCACAGCCTTGTGCATCAAAAGGGGAATTTTTCTATCCTGTCTATAAAAAGTGTTTCACTTTAGTAGAGTAGTTTGGTATTTAATGAGCTAGAGAAGCATGAACAAGGCCATTGCCTTGTGGAAATGTGTCACCTGTTGGGGGCAGGGAAGAAAAAAGAGAAGTTTTATTTACCAACGTAGCAAACATGTAACTTATATCACACAGTTTCTCTCTTTAATGTGCATTTATAGTATCATCAAGGTGAAACAATCTGCTAGAGGGTTTTGGCAAATTCTGCAGGTAAGGCTTATCCCAGTGATAAGAACAGTTGCCTAGAAGGTGAAAATTTCAAATCCCTGAAGACAGACTGGGATAATAACCACAATCCTAATCTAGGCAAGTTCCCTTACTGCTGAGCTGCTAAAGACAGAGAGAGATGAGCCCCTCTTTCTGCAGGTTTTCCACCCTCCCCTTCCCCTCAGGGTTTGACTTCAAAGCAAAAGGATGCTTTGAGACTGCACTGCAGAGGGCCTGAGTGGTTTCTGAGGACAGGGTAGGTGTCTATGACCAAACTGATGATAAAAAACCAGAAAGATTTCTCAACTCCTCCTTAATTTTGTGAGCACTCTAAAATCGCTGTGCGCTTCCCAGCCTGATCAGAAAATTTTCTGTGTGTTGGTGTCCTTCCCTAAGGTTAAACAGAATTTCTCACTCTGGAGTGGTCAGAGATTTACCTAGGCACCTTTGAAAAGCGGAGAGGCATGTCACTCTCTTACAGCTGCATCCAGTGATCTTCCTCAGCAAGTGCCAGGCACCTATCAGCAAGCACAAGACCCTCTAGAACTGAAATTCAGATTAAAAACATACACCTGCCACAAGAGATAAGGACAGACTCCTCCATCCAAAATTTCACAAATGGCTTGTTAGCTGAAAAAATTGCCCATGAGGTGGAAGGCTTGGGGATCATATAGCCCATCTCAACTGCAGTCTCCAAGGGCAGCCTAGTGCATAGTTGATATTCAGGGAGATGATGTAGCATTTTCTGCTAGCCTGCATCTGATAGGACAGAACTTCTCATGCTTTCAAGGTATGCTTTTTAAGCTGCATAGCAGCATTTAGTATAATGGCAGCACAGACCTGCACAGCATTTTAAAAAGTGAGTACCAAACCTTGTAATGAATTGCCTAAGGGGAATTTATACAGGAAAAAAATATAAATAATGCCAACACTTTGAAACTGCACACTCTGCATTTTAACTAGCATCTAATGTGACAAGGGAATTTTTTGTTGTGATTTTTGTCTCCTTTTTTAAAATGCAAGTTTGAAAAACTAGGTTTTATTCGGACCTCTGCTCTGGATTCCTAGAAATTAAGAAGTCAATTTTTGTAGTTTTCCTTAAATTTTGAGAAATCCCTGTCTGAAAGCAGACTTTCTTTTGTTGTTACTCTCTTGGGAAACAAAATCCAATAGTGTAGTAATGTATGTGTGTCCAAAGGACACAGAGCTGATGTTAGGACTCTACAGGGCAGAGCCAGAAGGAGGCTGCAACATGAGATAGAACTCCAAAGTGCAGCTCCTTAGAAAGTGGTTCCTGGATGGACTAATTATTTCTCAGACTGTGGATTAGAGCCCCTACAATATGAAAAACAGGTTAAGCAAGATGTTAAGATTGGGGAGTTGAGGTTATGTATCTGTGCTTATACGGGTAATAAATGAATAGGAAATCTCTGAGCACCTGAAAATGTTCTTTGCATAAGGCAAGTCACAAGAGGAAAGAAACAATCTGAAAATCTACTTATGTGAAAAGACCTTGAGAAGGAAAATCTGTAGAGAGTTTGGGTGTTTGCAGGAAAGGTGCGCACCGGGAGCTCTGGACTTATTCCACTTTTGCTGATGTTAGAGACAAGTACGTGATAACTGCCTTAAATTAAGCCACACAACATTCCTTTTCTATTTAACTACATACCTACGGAAACAGAATGAAGCTGGAAAGAGATCATAAAATGAAATGAACTGATCCTTTTCTTCAACATGCACCAGGTCTGTATCTAGAGACCCCTAAGGGAACTCTTGCAGGTATCTCACCACTCTACCCTTAGTGAATCTATTGCTTTTGTTGTCCCACAGCCCTAGTGAAACCACATCTTTCAGAGTCTACTATAAACCGGAATCCTTTATTTAAAAATAAATGAACACATTTAAAAATAAGTGATTAAAAAAAGGGAATAGTTGACTAAGCATATACGTTAAGTGTATGTACAGATTTGTTTTGAAAAAGCACATTAAAGAATACATATGACTAGGAAAAATATTTGCTACGAATACAAGTAATAAGGATCTAATAACAAATAGTAATAAATAATCAAATATTTTTATTGTATATCTTTACATATGACAAGCTCTATGTAGATACGTTTTCAGGTTCTTGCATTTTGAAAATCTATAAAAATGATCCATGTTTTTTACTGAGGCACTCAGTTTTTATTCTTATACTACATACCCATGCAAAAAGGGCTGTTTTTCAAGCTTTCATGACTGTAGGCAATCCTTTCAGAAATCCTAGGTAAGATTTAAAGGATAAAAAACATATATCAATGTGCATAAATTAAAGTGTTGTTTGCTTGTTTGTGAAGGCTGGAAATAAAGGTAGCAATATCTGATGAAGTTAACTTGACCAGCAGTAAATCCTCTTGACTAATCTCTTGTTTCAAAGATGAAAATAAACAACCTTCTTGAACTATAAAATTATTCCAGGAAGTTCCATTCACATATGTGGGTTGTTGAAAACAAGGACTTCTGAAGCCTTCTCTCATTCTGTTTTCAAGAGTGGTTGAGGCACCAGAAAATTAAGGAAAGTGACATCAGTCCTCTCCCTGGGACTTCCTTTGTCCTATCCCCGGAACTCTCCCTTGAGGCCTCGTCCAGACTCACAATACAGTCACTTGGGCCTTGTCCTTTGCAGTTTTATTTTGTTCTCTAGCAATATAAGCTGTTTTATTTCCTCTCAATGGGTCTGGAATGATGGTAAAGTCCTTGTATCCTTGCCCAAACAACTTTTAATCTAAAGGCAGCATGAAAACAACTGTGGCAATCCATATCAAGCAAAATGTCTGAGAAAAACAGATAATTCATAGTGTTTGGATAGAATGTGTGTGACTTTCTAAGATGCTCAGGGCCAGGTCATCCTTGGATATAAATCCATTTACATTAACTTCATTGAACTTGAACCAGTTAATGGCAGATGGAGGTCCAAGCTATTTATAGCTTTGCAGGGAGTATGTTGACTCTGGACAAGAGTTATTCCTGCTCTGTGCTGGTAGAGGGTCTTTAGCAGTAGGGTCAGGCCACAGCTGAACCTCTTTGTAGTAGATAATATTTTCTTTTAAATGGGTGCTCAGAACCTCAGACCTCTGGAGCAGTCAGATGGTGCAGCTCCTTGTCCACAGAGGTCAGATCCAGATGGATATCACATTGTTGGAGGCAGTCTATTGTGATTTCTGTTTTCCTTTTAGTAGTGCCACTTGGATAGAAATCCAGCCCTTATGGTAATGAATAAAACACTTGCATCGCTTCAGATTTCTCTTGTATTTAAAAGTCTGCCCCATTCAGTTATTCATCTGAATAAAAAATCTCTTATCAATGGCCATTTTGTCCACTTCACATCCTGAGAGAGCAAAGGAATATGTATTATTGCTATTAGACTGATGACCAGTACTTTAATAGGATTTTTGTAGCATTTCAATGAAAATTAATAATCTTGGTGTCATATTACCTTAATTTTGAAGAATCACATGAAAAGAATATTATCCTGGGTTAGCACACATGCTGGGTAAACAGCAATTACTATGGAGACATAACTGAGTTAGAGGTAATACATATTAGCTAAGTCCTTGCAGTCCAGATAATTCACAAAAGGCTTATGGGCTCTCCAGCTAATATTGTCCCAAATCATCACCCAAAGAAATTGTGTTAAATTGTGTTAAAACAAAGAGTTATAGAATAGCAGACAAATAGCTAATTAACTTATACCAGAGAGTCATAAATATTTTGCTGCTGTTCCTTTTCTGGAGGTTTGTATGTAAGCAGACATTTAGGCAGAATCTATGCTGCTGCTAAAAGACAGCAAAGGGAAGGTGGTAATTTTGTGTTTCCATGGTTCTGGGCTGCTGTGGTGGAAAACACAGTTCTAAAGACAGGCTACAAGGACCTGGCTTGCTGCAGCCTTGAATTGCAGTGCAGTTCCTTGGGAGATCCTGCAATGTGTTACAACAGATTTCTAGGGCTTTTCTGTGGGAAAACCTCCCTTAGGCTGCTCTTTGGGATTTAGATTATTTTTAAGGATGGGGGAAAGATTTTGATCATTTAGCATGGTCTTCTCATCCCATGTATTTCACTGGATGTTTTCAAGACATGATTGGACAAGGCAGGAGATAATCTCAACTAGGCTTCCTTTTCCACAAAGAATTGGATGAAATTATCTTTCAAGGTCCCTTCCAGTGTACCCTATTTTATGATTCTCTGTTGGGACATGAAAGGACACTTTCAAGAAAGCTTTTGCTAATGAAATTTTGGAATAAAAGGGCCTGGACAGTAGCTGATAAAACTTCAGCTTTGTTTCCAAAAGTGACTGTCTGGAATAAAAGGCCTCTTTGTCAATGTAGATGTGTCAATAACCAGAGTAGGTCCAGTCTTGGATAGTTTTTGCATACTAAGAGGAAAGTGGAGCATACCAAACACTGTAGACAACAATTCTGGAACAGAGAAGGTGAAGTGGCCATAAAACATGGCTGATCACAAGTGACAAAATTCTTGAAGTTCTCATTTTTTAAATGTAATTTGTAAAAAAGGGCAGAGCCTCAGTTGATGTCAAGAGAGATGTGTAACTGGGTGAAATGGTTGTCAGGTGTGTTTTTCCTGCTCTTGAGAAAAATTATCTTTTCTGGGTACCTGAAGACACTGCCTTCTTTGGCTACAGGAGAAATACTGAGGTTGGACTCTTTTCTTACTGAGCAAACTTGGAACAACCTGTACCAAGATTTATGCTTGGGCCATGTACACGTGGTCTCATGCTTAAAACAAAATGGACTGGGATGCTGTCTCAGGTCCTGAAAACAAGACATGTGGCATGTCCAAGTCCTCTTTCCTCTTTTATCCAGAGCAGGATAAAACCCCCTCTGCTCCACACTGGGTACAGTCCCTGTCCTGAGCTATTCCCCAAACTATGTCCTGCATATATCTGGAAGAGTGTTGGTTGGCATGGCCCCAAGCTACAAACCAAGGCTAACAGCTGAGAAGAGTGGGCAGTTGCAGCAGAGACACAGCAGGAGCCTTGCTGGTGCAGTCATGTTGGAAATTGTCTTGTAGCTCAGTGAATGCAGCCTATCAAGTGGTGTGCTAACAACACTACCGCTCCAGTGACCCAGAGTTTGTTAGTACTTATGAATTCCCAGATGCCTGGGAATGTGTAGGGAGTCTTGACATGAGCTTTCCATCCTAATTTCACAGGGTAGTTTTACAGTGAACTGAATGAGTTTTCTCAGCACATGGTTGGAGCTGTGGAAAACTGATCCCATGGATGCCACTGTCTTGCTGCAGGGCACCCTATGTTACTGCATGTTAGCATGTCCTTTAAAACATAGAGGTAAATTGTGAATGCTCTTTATCTGATTGTGGTGGGATTTCAGGGCAGAAAGAGTTGTGTCCATGTCTAAAAGAAAGATTTTGGGTGCCCCATCCCTGAAAGTGTTCAAGACCAGGTTGGATGGGGCCCTGAGCAGCCTGATCTGGTGAGTGGCATCCCTGTCCGTGGCAGGAGGTTTGGAACTAGATGGCCTTTAACGCCCCTTCCAACCCAAAACTACAACTCTTTGGTTCTGAAAAGTGACTGATAACAACTCTTGATCAAAGTTTCTAAAAAGATACTTAATGACAAACTGAAATTCTACAGTTTTCCAGACCCTCAGTCTAGGAGAGAGCCTTTGTATTTTCTACTTCGGGAATCAGTTATGACTTGAGAGGAAATCTTAGTACTCTGTGCCTGGAAGAGGCAAGGGTGAGAGCAAGTGGCAGAAGGACCAGATAAATGGACTGGCAGAAATGTGACTGTAGCTCCAATAGCCATGGTCAAAGCTATGGCTGTGCCAGTAACACTGGTGCAAGGCACCATGGACCTCTGGGACACAGTTGGAATGTTCCAGTGTGAAGTCTAAGGTTCATTTTAATGTATTCTGCCCTACCAGAACCCTTTAGTAATGAAACAGGCATTTCATGCTTCTGTAAGGAAGAAAAAGAGATGATATTTTATATATATATAGATCCAAGACATATAGAAGGTGTCTGGGAAAACTCTTCTGTTGTCAGCCTGAAGCCAAGTTCTGTGACTGGAAAAAGTGAGCTACAAGAGACAACCCAAAATCCCAAAGAAAGCAAAGTAATCTTTCTGCTTGCACTACCCCTCAGGTCAGGCTTGATCTATACAAAGAAACCCTCACATCCCAAAACAGTAGCCCGGTGAGTCATGGGAAGGATTTTGCTTTTGTTTTGAGGGGAGACAGTGAAGAAACTTGAAAGACTATGTCTTCAGTACAGTGCCATGTACTGTTGACTGGTGTAACATCTTCAATGAATTTGAAGCTGTACCTTTCTGAAACTGCTCATTTCTTTTTACTTGCCTGTCCAGGACCTCTCAATGGGTATGAGCTGAGGGAAGATCTAATCCTCCTTTCCCTACTCCCAGTTTTTAACATGTGCTACTTTGAAACAGCCTGCAGTGACCAGGGGAAGGCTAAAATCCCCACAGATATTTGGTAGCATTTTCCCATGGAATTTTCAGGGCTTAGTCTTTAAAGAGACTAGAATTCAGACACAACTGTTTTTTCAAGTTGCTGGGCACTGTGTGATTTCAATGTGTCTTGGCATGAGAAATCTTGTTCTCTTTGCTTTCGTAAGCAGATTTAAAGGATAAGGTTTATTTTAGGAGATGATCTCCAAAACTCTATTTGTCTTAGAGATGTAGAAACATTGTCTGGCTTCTGTCTTACAGCTCTTAAGGTCTTATGTTCTTCTGGCTTGTCTCTAAATTTACTTAGCTGTTAGGAAGTATGTATGCATTTCACCCTGTTCCTGTGCCTATCTGAGAGCTAGAGAAGATATACTTATGGCAAATTAAAGGAAAAAGTGTTATTTAGTGTGCTAGTTTGGCTACGATACTGCCATTTTTTTCCATAGTAGATGCTATGCAGCCATTATTTGGATTTATGTTGGAAACAGGGATATTTACATTACTACTGAGCAGTTCTTACATGGAGACAAAGTCTTTTCTGCTCCCCACCCCACCAGTGAGGAGGCTGGGGGTGCACAAGGAGTTGGGAGGGGACACAGCTGGGACAGCTGACCCTGACTGACCACAGGAATCCTCCGTACCATATTGCACTGTGCTCAGCATATACAGCAGGGGAAAGAATAAAAGGAAGGGGAGACATGCAGAGTTACGACACTTGTCTTCCCAAGTCACTTTTATGCAGCTGTCCAGTCCAGGTACAGGATTGGATTAACATCCTAGATATACAAGAGATGTTTTCTAGTGGATTTAACTGGGAAGGGAAAGGAAGGCAAGTCTCCATGAAGTTTTATCAATGTACCTACTACAGCTTCCAATGTCCCAGGGACACAGCTGATTAAAAGAGAGTAGGACCTTAACAAAGACATACATAGAGGACAGAGAAACGCCCTGTGAATCAGGTGAGTAACCATGTCTGTGGTCACTGGCCACCCTCCCTGGCCTCTTCCAGGGAGCTGTATACAGAAGGGTTATTGGTGAGCAGAACTTTCTTCATTCAGCTGTCTGAAGAACACCTCAACAAGGTGCCTCCTAAGATTTCTAATTTTCTCTTTGTTTCCTTGTCTGTCTGTATTTTTCAGCTTTGTATTTTCTCTTGTCCTTGCTGGAATAGACTAGATTTTCTTTTGTGTATATGGAGCAGTGCCCACGTTTCCTATCACCCAGGAACAGGGAGGAACTCAGAGCCCTCCAAGCCATTTGGAGAGTGTTTCTCACACACAGCATGGCATTTCAGGGGTTAAGAGCACCCCTCTTACTTTGCTACAAGGTTCCTTGCAGTTTGAGCCTGACACTGTAATCACTGTGTATGATACCCAGACCTTCTTGTTGTCGCTGTGAGGACACAGCAACAGGTTTTGATCTGGAAAAATTCCCCCTGACATTACTCTCTAGTGATCTAGAAGGTGAGAAAGGCCTAATAGAAGGCATTTTGTAATACTGGAGATGTTATACTATGACTGAAGATCAGAAGATATGTGAATGAGGCTCCAGTGTTCTCAGAGCTGCTGAACAAAAATAGGTCCTTTTGAAAATGCTACTGTTAGGAAACAACAGAGGATGTACAGTAAAAGTGTCTTCTTGTTTTGGTCTTATTTAAAGGTCTATAAAAAAAATTCAGACTATAAAACCATAAGCAATTGCCTTCTGCTCTGGATAAGACTCAAGCTACCTGGGAGCTATAAAAATCCACTTTGTGTCCAAACACATAGCACTACTTTTCTTCTTTTTTTTCTCATTTGTGAATGAACTGCAAATAGTTAAAATTATGACCAAGTGTAAAGGCAAACTCTACCCGCAAACAGGAATGGAAAGTGCTGTGATTCTCATATTGATATAATGAGGGGAAGAAGGTCTATTTATCCTTCTTTCTAATCAAATCCTGAGCTTAATCCTACTAAATTTATTGAAAGGAGCCTTTGAATGCTGTTAGCTCAACTGCCTTTTGAAATATTGTCTATCAACACACCTATTCTACCTCAGGAGTAAAATTCTGTGAAGAGTTTCTTTGAGCTATGGTCCCCTTCTTCCCCCATTCAAGAATGGAGAGACGTTCTTGGGGCTACTTTCTTCTTGACATAATATCCTTGCCAGGTCTTGCTCCACTGGGCAATTGAAGCTGAGTGTCCTTTTCAGTTTAAAGGAATAACAAAAGAGTGGGATGGAGAAAGGGGGTTAGTACAGACACAAGCCATGGCATGGACTAACTCTCACTCAGCAAACTACAGGATGTTTGCCTGGGCAAGGATTCTACCAAAACTACAGCTGTCCAAAACTCTGAGTCAAATTCAAGCATTTTTTAAATATGATCCTAAAGATGACCTACGCTCAGGCTTGCACCTGAATGTACTAAGTGGTGGGTGCAAACTCTTCTGAACAAATAAATTGACGTCTCCCAGCTGATTGCACATCTCACCTGAAAAAAGTAGTTCCTATTATTGTTTATAGGCTGTGTTTTAAAGTGAAGAGCTTTGCACTGTGAGGAAAGATCATGAGTTCCAGTTAGTTTATAATTTGAAAAGCTTGTCAAGGGAATCTTGAAGGCTCAGAGATATTTTCCAGTCAACAGTTTAGCCAAAATGATGCACAGAGCCATAAAGCACAAACCCTGTGGGGGACAATTCAGTCTCTGTTTGTTTTCATGAGTGCCTGTGGTACCAAAGAGCCTGTTTCAGCGTTGCAGCAGTTCAACATGTAGTCTGTGCCTTGACAAGGAGCAGCTGAATACAGAGTTCAACCTAGTGGCACACAGAGGTGGCTGTTTCGCTAGCCACTGAACAATAGCGCAGTAGGAGACAACCTTTCCTGTAAGGGGAGTATAGTTCAAATAGCCCAGGCAAGAGAAATGTAGAGGGACTTAAAAACAGTTTGCTAAAGACACTCAGCTGGTGGCAGGTCATGAAGAGTGTTTCTGGTGAGAAGACAATTTTTTAATGTTTCAGGCATTCCTCAATATACACGCCATGCAAATTGATAATTATGGGATTTTGTGTTACAATAATTGCATCATTATTATTTACAGCAGCCTTTTTGATCAGACAGAAGTTGCTTCACATTGTCTTAGTGTGAACCTGTGTGGAATGTTGGGAGGCTCTTTGAGGGTGCCAGTGAGCTGCCTGAGGGGCTGCACCTGAGGCATCAGGCCAGGGTCTGGCTGAGAAATGAGAATGAGCTGTGTCTAACATAGGCAATGAAGGCGTCATAAGACAGTGAAGGGGAATTAATAAAAAAAATCCATCTGATTATCTAGTTGGAAAAAGTGAAAAAACCCCTGTTTTATTCCTGAAATTGCAGAACCTTTCCACTTTGTGTTGTAAAGTTAATTTAAATCTTACGTACAGAAAATTATGCCACGGCAAATTTTTAATGCAGTGAAGGTAAAGCCAAAACTACTGTAACAGTTTCTTAACGTTATTCTCTGCAACCTTTAAAAATATTTATTTAATACAACACTTATTTGAGTTACAATTGCCAGCTACTTAAAGAGGAAAAAAACCTCTATACGTAGAGTAGAGCATTTTATTACCCTCCCCTCTATGTATAGGAGAATAGAGTACAAAGATAAAGACAAAAATTTCCACCAGTGACTGTTGTACTCTGTTGTGTTAATGTCACCCATCTGTTTCAGCAAAACCTTCTCCTACCAGCAATTTAAAGTGCATTCATTGGGAAAATAAACACAAACCCCTGAGCAGGATAATTCATCATCCTGTTACATTTTTGTCCATGGAAGATAGCCATGCCTTAAAGTTTCCACAGCTTAATGAACATTTGTTTTGTGGGTCTGGTAACAGCTTAAACCTCCTTGTAGTCATATAAATCTTGGTGCATTAAGATGAGGTGGAAAAGATCAAAATAGGCTGCCAGAGAACTGGATAAAACAATCTGAAGAACTTTTGTATCATATTTTAAAACTGAAAAATATTTCCTGTGTGTATTATCTGAGTTCACTGGATTTGTGGCATTGAGCTACTCTGTTGGTATCAGCTGCTTGGTTTAGGAACGGCAAACATCAGACTACTTTCAGGGTTCATATACAGATAACATGTGGAATGAGATCTTACAAGGAAATTAAGGTCTGGTTTACAGAATTGCATTTTGAAGCTTTCTCTCCAGACTGTGAACTAAATGCTACTTTTAAATTTTGTAGCATGTGAAAATGCCTGCAGAGGTAGGGGAAAAAAAATGGTTTTGTTATAGCCACAAAGGACATGAAGAAGACTTAGATAATTTAAGGCTTGAAGAGTATAGATTTAGAATAGATGTTAGGAAAAAAAATCTTTACCATGAGACTAGTGGAACAGGTTGCTTAGAGAAATTGAGTCTGCCCCATCCCTGGCAGTGTCCAAAGCTGGATTGGATGGGGTTTTGAGCAACCTGGTCTAATGGAACGTACCCCTGCCTGTACCATAGAGGGCTGTAACTAGATGATCTTTGAGGTCCCTTCTTAATCAAATCATTCTGTGATTCATTCTATAATTCAACAATTATCTGATTCAATCTGATTGAATTGAATTCATCAGATTGTATTTCATCTGATTTGTCGTTCATTCACATATATTTGAGGACAACTGACCAATCTAACTGATCATTCTTGCTGAGCTCCTTTAAAATCTCTTCAGCTCATCCAAATTCTTTTGGAAAAGCAGTGCTCAAAAGTGCATATGAAGCTTAGATTAAGTGTTACTAGGTCTGTAGAAAGTGAAGGAATTTCTCATAGGCACCTGTGAAATCCAGCAGAAGCCTCAGGGTAACCTGAATCCATCTGGCCTGCTTATCACCTTTATAACACTTGATGAGGTTTCTCAATGGCATGCATTTAAAAGAAAAACAAGAAACAAAGCAATCTTCTAAATTACTTCTTTGTTTTCATTTGGAGGTTAATCGTATTTCCAAGTCTTTCTGTAATGACCTTGTAAAATCATTGACTGCTATTTTCCTTTTTTTGGTACATGCTGCTTTTAAAATCTGTGTCAGGGCTCTGTATTAGAACACCCTATTCAGTAAGTGCAGGGTAGATAATTTAATTTTACACTGGAGTAATATAATCTTCATGCTACCTTTCTGTTTTTATTTATAACTGAGGAATTCATTTCCTTTTGCCCTTCCATTACCTTCTATGGCCAGAGAAGAGAAAAAGGTTATAGAAATCTCTACCAACATTTTTTTTTTTTTTGCATAGTCACCAATATGGTTGCAGTCCTATGTTGCAGACTTTCTTACCTCTTTTCCTTACTCCACCTCCCTTAGTGCCTCTGCTGTAGAGTCAGCTTGTCATCCATCAGCTCAACAGCAGTCAAAAGCCCATCAAGCTGATTCTTCCTTGCAGCCCATCAGATTTGTCTCTTCTCTAAATGATCAGGGTGCTACTTGTCTTTGGCTATTTCTGTCCATGAAGGGGTTGTGAGCCTGCAGACTGAAAGCTGTTAGTGTATAGCCAGCTGATTTGCAAAGGGCAGTACTTTTTATTTCTTATTTCTTAATTTTCAACGCATTGTAAATGCCAGGATATGCAAATGTAGGACATGAAGCTTGGCAGAAACAATAGCTCTTGGAAAATCTCATTAGAGTACCTCATGTACTGCTGGGGACAGAGCAGAACTATCCTTAAAAATACACTTTTGTTCAGAGGGCAATGCAGTGCAACAGCTTGTTTTCCATTGTTCTCCATCACCCTCCAGAGTCCAGCTCTTTCCACTGAGAAAGACACAAAGAAATAGGCTTGGGAATAAACTCTGTTATGTTCTATTTCCAGCATTGGCATTAACCTTCCGGCCCATCTGTTAGGAAACCACATAGGATGTGGAAAAGCTGGGTTCAGTTCCCTCCTCTGTCTGGGGAAATGTGAGCCTGATTTTTCCAAGGCCATAGCAGGTTTTGTATTGTACAGGTACTTGGGAAAACTGCCTGGCCTTGGGTTGCTGAGGACGGCCAAGTAATGCCTTGAAAAACTGGTGGTGTGAATATGACTTCATATAGAATGGCAGAGTCACAAAATTGGTAATGTAGGAAGGGAGCTCTGCAGATAGTCTAGACCTATCCTCTGCTCAGAGTAAGGTCAACCAGAACAGGTTGGACAGAGTAATGTGCAGTAGGAATCTGAGTATCTCCAAAGTATTCAAACACAGACTGTCTGGGCAACACGCACTAGTGCTTTACTCTCCTCAAAGTAAAAAAAGAAAAAAAAGAAAAA
>WAAE01024448.1:0-22643 GCA_013400495.1 Nicator chloris
GACTATTCCTTACCAATTTAGTGCCATGGTCGGGGACACCTTCCACCAGACCAGGTTGCTCAGAGCTCCAACCATCCTGACTTTGAACACTTTCAGGGATGGGGCATCCACAGCTTCTCTGGGCAAGCTGTGCCAGGGCATCACCACCCTCACAGGGAAGGATTTCTTCCTAATATCTGACCTAAACCATCCCTCTTTCAGTTTTAAGCCATTTCCCCTTATCCTCCCACTACAGACCATTGTGAAAAGACCCTCTTTTCTGGGTCCTGTTAGGTTAGATGTAAGGCTGATACAAGGTGTCCCTGGAGCCTTCTCTTCTCCAGGCTGAACAACCCCAATTCTCTCAGCTGGTCATCATATACTACTGCATGTAGTGTATATTTCACTTGAGCCTGGTTTTCCAAAATCTGCACCTCCTCTTGACTTCAACTGAATTGAAAAAATCCAGCATATCTGCAAATCATGCCTGTAAATACTTCTGTAGTGAAAACATAGACGTGGAAAACTCTTATGCGATAAAAATATCACTTTGACTGCACCATTCAACAATCCTCAGAATTACCCAAATATTTTTTCTCTGTACTCAGAAATCAGAAAAAGGGAAGTATATTTTTCTCTCCTTTCTGAGACATCAATCAAAATCTCCTTTTTTTCTCTCCTTTCTGAGTCATCAAAAAAAAATCTTGCTGATTTTTGGAAGAGACAAATGTAATCTAAATTCTGTATTATAGCAAACACTGGTCACACCAGTAAAAATGGGGAGACAGTAGATACCAGTCATATCAAATTTACTCCCTTGCATGCTGAAAAAAATGTTAGGGTTTCTCTAGGCTGTGTATTTGCATTACTTTGACAGTAAAAAAAAATGTTAAAAGCATTAACCATAGAAAGATATGCCATCACTGTAATTTCTGTTATAGAAACAATAAAAATAGGCTTCAATAAAAACACACATATAAAACAAACAAATAAATAAATAAAAGATAAGGTGACAAATTGAAATAATGGAGCAATTTCTTTGGGTTCTAAAGTAAACAACAGTAATTTTTTTACCAATCCTGTTGTTTCTTCTCCAGAATTGTAATTACTTACAATGCAGAAGAAAGCTTTATCTGCAAAACTCTTAAACAGCAAATTTCTGGAAATGAAAATAATGTAAAGGGATTATTTGTTATCCAGCCCAATACTGCGAGATGCTTTTCTGTATGTATTTTACATGCCACTCAAATATGTTCTCAAGCAAACTGACATCACACCCTGATAGTGACAAAAGAAGCTTTTTTACATTTTTCATTCTCCTAAGCTGCAATAAAAATCTGTACTATAAATGACCTTTGAAATAAAACATCCAGAGCAGTGCTCCATAGCTCTCATAAACTCTAATTAGTTGGATTTTTTTTTTTTTGGAAGAATGTGTAAAAGGGAACAGTAAGTAGAATTGTACTACTACTCTATACTTATTAAGTATCTAATATTTAATTCAGCAGTTTCAAACCCACAGAAAGGGAAGAGAATATCTCACTCCACATGTGCAGCTCAGTCCTTCCTGGGTTTAAAAAATTATGGTAAAAGTTTGATTGAAGCTGATTTTGTTTGGATACATAATCTGGAACAGTATAGCCTGCAGTATTTGTAATTAGGCAAAATAGAAAATCCTGACATATACCCCAGGGAAGAACAGAAGTGCCTGAAGTGTGTGGCCTAGGCAGCCTTTGTCCTTTCTAACAGGCTAGTTATCTGCAGCCATGGAGCTACAGACCGTGATTGCAGCACAGTTCTTGGTGCCTTTTTGGCAGCGGAGATTCCACGAGCACTGGCAAAGCACACACCGCGCACACCTCGTGAGCCACTCTGAGGGAGCCAGGAACAGACTCACAGATAAAATTAGTACCCAATCCTCTCCAGGCATTTTCAAATTTATACTAATTCTGAAAGTTGGTATTAGTTTTGCCTCTATTGTATCTGTTCTGTTCTGAGCTTTCTGTCAAGACTTTCATTCCTAAACCTTCATTAAGTACAGAAGGGGCAAAATAATACAGGTGGTGATATGCAAAGACGCATGTCAATGTTGTATTTGATATGGGCTACCAGCATAGAGCAGTAGCACTGGATTTCTGCCAGAACTTGATTTAGGCTGGCCAGAGTTTCCTTAGGTTGGCTAAGGATTTCTTTAGGATTGAATTTGTATGGGTTTTGTAGAGTTGTTTTACCATAGTTATTCAAGTGCACCTTATACTTCAAAGCATTTTTCCTAAAAAGATACCTTGTGTAACAGAGAAGAGCAAACAGTAGAATGTTTGTGTGGTAAAAGTACTTTTAATTTTAGTTCTAAATTACAAGATAAAATACTTTGAGTATCACCCGTCCTTATTCTGGTAGGAGAGTTCCTCTCAAGGCAACTTGATGTCACTAGTGGTTGGGGTGTAGCCATGTGAGGTGGATCTAAATGTTTTCATGCAGCATGAGCTCTGCAGATAGTGGGTAGCATCAGTATTAAGTTTCATCTGTATTTCTTTATTTCTAAACTTCTCTTTATGTACACCAGAGCCTGTTTTCAAGTAAATGTGCAAGAAAGTTTGAAGAACAAACATATATGGGTGCTTTTGGTGTGCACTCTAACTTTCCAGAAATTAACTTTACAAATTGATGATTTTTTTAAAAGAGATTGTTTCTTAGCCTTCCAGATATGTTCCAAATAGTAGAGTTATCTCTAAGATTTCTGGGATGGGAATAATGCTGCTTTAATAGGAAAATTGACTCTCCCTTCTTTCACTTTGTTTTTAAAACTGGTCTAATTGATATGAGAGCAAAGTTTTTATCATTATGTAGGAGACTATTTTCCAAAGAAGGAAAAAAGCTGAACTTTTCATAAGGATTAGTCTATATTTCACTGTAGTGACAGCTCAAAATAAAGGGTGCTGCAAGTAGTGTATTTCTGCTGTAAGTAGTATATTAAGCAGTGTATTGTGGGACTAATTTTTAGCTTTCTTCTCAAGTTGCAAGTTTACTTTTACTGTGAAATCTAGGCACGTCAAACAATTTTCCAGTCCCACGGCAGTACAGTTTCGGGGACAGAATTTGAACATGAATATTCCATGTCTTAACTGAGGCGTTTTGATTGCTATAGACTCAATCTCTGCTTTTGAAAAATAACTCCCAAGAGAGACTCAAATTCATGACAGAGTAATAAATTAGCCAGTAGTTTCTGAGTTTCTTCCCCCTCTTGTTTTCCCCATGCTCTTCTTGATCAGAGATTCCATCCTTGTTAAGAGACATCTCCCAGTTCAAAAGTTTTGATGAAATTAATATATTTTCAAAGAGAAAAAAGTGTGACATAATTGTCAAAATGTTTCTAGAGAGTAGAGTTTCTAAAAGTTTAATAAACTCTTATTTTTTTAAGTCTGAGAGTGACTAGATTGGTAAAAGCAGTGAAATTATCTAAATCTTTTCAAAGATAATAAAATTCATGCAACATTCTCCATATACAGGAGCATACATTGAAATTCTGAATCTAATAAGATAAGAGGAAATAGTTTCTACATATTTTTCTCTGAAGCCAAAATTTTATCCTCTTATAATTTTTTTATAGGCAAAGATGCAGCACAATTGTATGTACATAAAACCAAGAATTTATTGTTAATACAATGGAAATCTTAAGTTTAATTATTGCTAATCCAGATGCAATTGTTACAGAAAGAAAAATAATGCAGTAAAAATTTTTAAAAGTGCGTGCCCCATCTCCTGGGGCAATGTTCACTCGCTCTTTGCTCCTCCGGTTCCTGGAGTCAGGTCTTTTGTGCTGGTGCTGAGAGGGAGAAGGTGTGCTGTGGGAGTCCTCAGTATCTGAAGTCCTTTACTGACAGGAGTATGATGCTGATGTGGGTTGCTGCCTCTTCCTTGGTCTACAATGCACTTTGGATTATTTTATAACAAGGCTGTGTTTCCCTGCACTGTGTCTCTGTTAGTTGTAGACGTTCTACTCTACACAAAGCGCTTGTTGCCATAAAAACTGCATTTGTATTACACAAGACAAACACAAGCAGGACAAATCAGCCATGGACACTTAGTCAGTTTGAGAAACTGCTGTCACAGCAGAAACGAGTGAAATAAAACTGCAGGCAGGTCAAGAAAAGTTCACACGGTGCTGTTGTGGCAAACATCGCTGCTGAGGCCTTGCAAACTCAGTACAGTGTTTATGGCAGTGGCAATGCCCTACTGCAGGATTGCAGCCCTATGTCATAGGAAAAGCCTGGGCTGTCACTGCCTGGTGAAGGGACTGCCCTGCCAGTCTGCTGCAGGGTTTTCTGTGGTACTGGTAGAAATCACTGCTCAACCAAGGATGAGCTCAGGACACCTAACAGCTCATCCAGTGCACAGATCCTCGGGATACTGTGTTGTGAGAACTGATTTTCAGGAAACTGAAAAGAAGTGGAGCAGAAGCCAATAATTTTTTCCTTGCCTCTAATGCTTTCCTTGCCTAGTCACCTTTTAATTACCAGTGGCCTGGACACAATTTTCAAAACCACAAGGCAACTACAGACCCCGAGGCTTGCAGACTCTTCTGGAAGAACTTTTTAATCTTGCAGGGTTGGAGAAGTAGTTAAAAGCAGTTGACAGACTCAAATTTTGATTAATTAACACTTACATTCTTGATCCTTTTCTAGGTGAAAGACCACTAAGTAGCTGCTCTGTCTTACAATTGAAATAACAATTGCCATCCCTTGAGGGTGAAGGATGCCAAAGGCAAAGGCAATTAAATCCTTGTTATGCTCTACCTGTTGGCAAAGCTGATAATTCACAGGTAGTTTGCTACCTGCAGCTTGAATAATGAGGTGTACAATATTTACAAGCCAGGGCAGTAAAATGGACATTTCAGTAGCATTCAGCTGCTATGCCTGAAGATGAGAGGTTTCATTAAAGCAGTGACATATGTAGTGCTACAACCATGGAAAAAAAAAAACAACATGTGAATCACTGAAACTATTTTATGGAATTACAAATTTGTCTGTAAAAGCATTTACATTTTGCAGTTCAGAGAAAAATTAGTTTTGTTTTATTTATAGGTCTATGTGAATTTTTTTTTTCTTTCCTCATATCCCTTTTGTGTTTTCTTCAGACCTCAAAATAATAAAAAAAATTGATGAGCAGTATATAAAGGTATTCAAAATAAATTACACAGAGATAATATGCACACATATGACATAATTAAGTACTGTATACAAAGAACACAATCAATATTAAGTTATCCTAATAATTGCTACTGTTGCAGTACCTAGCAGGTCTTCTGAGAAAGAACCCCAGTTGTTCCTCAGCTTCTATGCAGTTCCTGGTGTCAATAGAAGTTCTTATCTTTCAGGGAAAATTAGGGATCCAATTTTGTTACGGATATTATCTCTCGATAAAAACAATGTCCTTTTTCTAACATAGGTGAAGCTGTGTTGCAAGAGAGAAAGGGATGTCTCACAGAATTAATATGTCATTTTTTATAATAACTTGGTGTCTTGGGTTGCAATATGTAACCAAAAGTGTGTATTCTATTTTCCATCTGTTGAAACCAGTTAGGGACTTTTTTTTTTTCTTTATCTCTTGTATAACTCATTCCTCATAACTCTGGCGGAGAGGGGGCAAGTGCCTTCTGTTATTGGGCCAGCTGTTAAAACCAGGTGGGGCAGTGTTCTTTACCTCTTCCACCACCCATCCTCCCTCCAAGGGGAATTTCTTCTGTTAATGGGCCATTAAGGCTCACTGCATGACTGATAAAATGACATCATCCCATTGTGAGATGCTCCACCCAGTGGGAGGAGCCAAGTATTCCTACCTGGATAAAACCTGAGATTCAGAACAGCGGAGCAGCTGGTTTTCCACTGGATTCCCAGAGGAAGACTGGACCCATCTTGTCACCACTGGACCCTTCCACAGGATCGTCTCTACTCCAACAGAACCACATCTGTCACTCCAGGAGGACTTATTTTGGACTGCTCCCAACACCCTGACCAACAGGGTGTCAGGTCGTATTCTGACTCTGTCAGTCTTTCTAGGATTATTTTTTTGTTTGCTTGTTTCTTCTTCTTGTACTACTACATTTGTATTTTGTAATATTCCTAGTAAAGAGCTGTTATTCCTATTCCCATATATTTGCCTGAAAGCCCCCTTAATTGCAGAGTTATAATAATTTAGAAGGAAAGAGTTTACATTCTCCATTCCAAAAGAAGCTCTGGCTTTTCCCTGGCAGACACCTGTCTTTCCAAACCAAGACACTTGGTATTTTCTGAAGTACTTTGACATTATTTCATAATTTCACATTTCATAGATCATTATTTTATTTTTTTCAACCCAAATATAATCCTAAATAATCTCAGTTCCTAACCTTCTTTTATTACTTATTTTACATAACCTATTTTTCTGAATTTCCTTCAACAGTGGCTGCTCATCCCCTGTGATAAATCAGCATTGCTCAAGCCTTCCTCTAAAAAACCAGAATATTACAAGTCTGGAGACTCAGCTTTCTATAATAACAGCTTCTAGACAATTCTCTTGTCCAAAGGCTCCTAGAAAAGTAAAACAATTAAAGAAGAGGCTGGACAGTAAGAATGACTGAAAAAGCCTTCCTCAGAGTAGTCCAGAGTAGATAGCCAGCGTGAGGGAGCCCATAAACTCTGATTTTACTCCTTCCCCATGTATTGCCTTGGAGAATTTACAGTGCCACTGGTATCTTGCCTTTCACTAGGATTATACCAGCTGAAATTTCCTTTTTTTCTTAGTTCCTATCTTTGAGGAGACCGAAAATGATTCTTGTTTATATTTATTTAATGAGATACAGGCATACCATGTCAGGAAAACTATGTTAAGATCTGTTTTCTACATTATATCCTGAGGCCAGCAACAATGCTGGTTGCTCTGGGCACTAGTGCAAATGAGTTAGCACAGACGTGAGTAGCTTTTGCTAGGAATGCTTTATCCTGAGACTACATGATCTGAAGTAAAATTTCAGTACTGGGCATGGAAAAGTATAATAGTGGTTTAGCTGACAATATTAAGCTTATAAAATTTTTAAATCTGTATTCAGATTGTCATAGTGTCGCTTGCCAGACCAAAATCATAATCGAAAATTTACAGCTGACCTATTTTTAATATTGTAAGGCTTACGTTAGAATGGCCTGAAGCACTTTCCTTCCAGATTCAGATTACTATCAACCAGATAGGCACCCAGCAACAAGTAATATGAAGGAAGTGATGATTCATTGTCAGAATCCAACAAAATAGGATAACTCTATCTTCTTGAACTACCCAGCTAATGTTTTTTTTTAGGTTGCATAATGCATTATGCATTATTAAATTCTTACTGAGTCAGCTGATGGGAATTCAGATTCTGATGAGTGCATGACTATCAGCTGCCTGAAATGGTATTTCTCAGACAGAATCTGATGATATTCAGGACAAGTTATTGCCCAGCATCTTCCTGACATTTTGTCAGTTCAGATTTCTAAATAGAATATATGCAGGTATTTCTGATTTCCTTATGATTTGTAACAACAAGAATGACAAAATAAAAGTCCAGACACTTTGTAGGAGCTGGGCTTTTTAAAGAAAAGAGAAAGGGAAAATTATCTCTAGAACAGGAAGATCTCAAGGAGATCTTTTGGCTAAATAAACCTCAGCTCTATTTCATCATGTTTCCCTTTTTTTCTGTTCTTTCTCCACTTTCTAATGGAAAAAAATCCCCCCTTGAAGGAAAAAGAAAGAAAACTACTTGGGCTTTTCCATGGTATTTATGGATAGTCTAAACCAGAAAGATAATTTAGTGGCTTTGAGATCCCTTTGTCCTTAACCTTTTCAATGTGGAGAAGGAAGGAGTAATGAATGACCTTTAATTGCAGCCTACAACTTACTGTAGCCATCTCTACCAGAAAAGTTATGGTGGCAGCTATCTAATGCTGTTATGCTTAAGATCCTGTCAACACTGGCATTGTAAATCCCATTTGACTGCTCTTTGGAACTTGGCCATAAAAAAAGTGCTTCAAGTTGAACCTTGCTGTACATGGCTATAGACTAACAGCTTTTCCTTTTTCTTCATACATATTTTAAATTAATGGGTTTTCAAATAAACAGGAATAAAAGAAAGCTATACTTAAGAAAATAAGAGTTGTTAGGGTAGTTCATTTATTTTTTCTTTATTGTTCAGTTGCTAAAGAAATAGATGAGATTAAAGCATTAATTTTATTTCTTTCCTGTTTCTTACTTGTGGATTTATCACTACCATCCTTCAGTCATGTGGTATCTGTTCTTCGCTTTCCTACCTCCTGTGTATTTCTTCTGTATTTTCAGTTTGTTTCATTTTTGCAACACTTCCTCAAGTATTTCTAGGGTCTTCCAAACGGCTTCCTGTTTATATTCTTTTACAGTCGTACAGCTGTTTTAATGGAAAGCCTCTGACAGACCTTTAACTGCAGCAACCACCCCTTTTCTTTCATACCTGCAGTATTTCTCACTTAATCTGACTTTTACATTCTCACCTTTCTACTTTTCATTTTCATTGCTAAGCCTGCTGATTGAAGCATAAATGAGGAAAGTTGGTGTCCTCACATTATTTACTATCTATTTTTTGTCCTTCTGTCTGCTTTCTTGTGAGATGTAGATTAGCAGTGGTCAAATTAAAGATGTTCCTCTCTGTTTTTGTCTTTCCTGAAGTGTTGGTGGGTATTCCCACACCCCCCATTCACGATACACTATCTTGTCCTGTACAAGTCTACTTCTACACTGGGAGGGACCAAAACATCCCAAACAACAAGAATTAGCAGCATCTTTTCCTCATTTGTCCCATTAAAAGACCCGGATCTCAAGGAGGATGAAACATATTTTAAGAACCTTTCCTAAAGCCATCATTATAGGCTGAACACACTTGACATAGACAACACATTAAAGAATAAAAACTATAACTTTTTTACCATAAAAAAAAAAGTAACTGTAAAATTAAAAATGACAATGTAAAATCCATTCATAAGTGAGGTGAAATTCTTGGTAAGGCAATGACACAGCAAAAAATACCATGACAGAAAAATTGCTTTTGACTTAGAATTCTTCAATTTTACACAGGAATTATAAGGAAAAGCGTTTCAAAGCTGAGACATTTATAGTCAAATTAGGACTGATTAGACACGGTATGCACTAGCACTGAGGCCTTTCATATCTTGTGTACTCTGCAGAGGGAAAACAAGGAACCACACAAATATGTCCAGAGGGGCAATGATTGAGTGTTACCATATTAGTACTGTGATATCAGAGAAGTCTCTGGGACTTATCAGTGAACTTTACTGACTGCAGTAGAATTGCTTATTCACATTTTCACTTCTGGGAAGGGAGGAGAAAAATAGAAAAATTTTTAAAAGTTAAATCTAAAGCTCTGTAACTAAAAAATATAACTGCGTTCAAGAAAATAGAGGGAAACAGTACTAAATTGAGTTGAGCTCTCTTCATTAACTGCATGCATTTGAACAACTTTGTATTATGCAATATGGTTAACTTAATAAAACCTACTTAGGACATTCCAGTATTTTAAAGTGTCATTTATTCTTCAAACAGAATTGTATAAGAGTACATTCTTGCTCCCTGTATTAATTAATATTCAGATTTTTGTGAGAAGCTATTACATGGAAATCCAACCCTACCGATGATTTTCATCGTCAGTTGTTATTTTTACCACATTTATTTTATAAAAGAAAGCTGAAGATATTTGCTGACTTGTCATTTACATTGATTGTTCACAGTGTATGATCTTTATTGTTTTGCCCTATAAATACATTGGTTGAATAACTGTTGGAGACTATTATTCAATCTGAAAAGTTTTTTGTTCTTGCATATCTGTAAAATGTATTAATTCTGATGACTGACAGGACTAGTTACTCAAGTGATTTTTCAGGCAGTACATTTTATTTAAAATATTTCCCTAAGTGAGCATTATTTCAGTCATCATAATCTTGGCATCTATGGTATACGTAATGCATTTCACTAGCCAACAGCTCCAGTTCTAGGGTCAATTATGAGTAAGAGTCCAGTATAATTTCACCACAAATTAATACCATCTGTCAACACGATAAGTATCAAGATGTGTTTTCAAACAATCAGCTTTTCTCTCATTAAAGTATCTGCAGAGAATAAGCCTTCTCAAAATGAAAGGAAGGGGAGTCTTAAAAGCAGATTTATCAGCATATCATGAATAAAAATGGTAGAAGAGGATTCTGACCCCAGAAGATAACACAGTAGTCTAAATTAAAAAATGTGCTATATCTTCCTCTATGGATTTTTTTATTCTTTAAAAAAATAACTATTGCTTAGAACTGCCACAATGACTTCGTGTTCAGTAAAGGTCACTTGTGCACCAGTTGAATTTCCTACGGTCTTTGATGGTCTTTTCTGTAGTAAATAAGTTGCTGCTTCACATTTTTTTTAACATATTGTTGCTGTTACAAAGTTTTATTAATTACCCCATTGCCCCGACTTTTTGTATCCCTCCTTCGTTGTGTGCCGCTCCCGCCACCGCCCTTTGTGGCAGTTGCCAGGGCGACTGAGCGAGCCCGGTTGGGGGAGTGCGGGCCCGGGCTGTGCCCAGCCCTTCCTCCCCCGTGGTCCCCCTCAGACCCGGACCCCGGCATGAGCGGGCCCGGGCTGTGCCCGCCCCTGCCTCCCCCGGGGTCCCCCTCAGACCCGGACCCCGGCATGAGCGGGCCCGGGCTGTGCCCAGCCCTTCCTCCCCCGTGGTCCCCCTCAGACCCGGACCCCGGCATGAGCGGGCCCGGGCTGTGCCCGCCCCTGCCTCCCCCGGGGTCCCCCTCAGACCCGGACCCCGGCATGAGCGGGCCTGGGCTGTGCCTGCCCCCGCCTCCCCCGGGGTCCCCCTCAGACCCGGACCCCGGCATGAGCGGGCCTGGGCTGTGCCCGCCCCTGCCTCCCCTTTCCGTAAACGACTGCCGCGGCGGCGAGGGAGGTCGGGGCAGACCCGGGCTGCTGCCACCGCCGCCGTCCCCCCGAGGTGGCTCCCGCACCCCACTGGCCCCGAGTCCCCGGCGTGGGGCCGACCCCAGCCTGCCTCGTACCCTGTGGTTCATCTGCCCCGAGTGGATGCTCCAAAGCAGAGAGAAGACGCTGGAGAGCAGACGGAGCTGAGTTGCCGGGACAGGACATGTGAACTCCTTGAAAAGGATTGAGCAATACATCCCATGAGTAGTTGCTCATGCAAATGAGAACACCTTGGACACTTTTCAGAAATAAAAACCCTGCAAATGGAGAGCCAACATACAGTCAAAAGACATAAACAGCATCCCGATTCGGGGAAGAGATGGAGGCATCTCCAGACCCTGATTTGAAGTCTTGGCCTTGTCCCCCTGATCTAAAGAGAGCTAGAAAAAAGTGGACCCAAGCTCCCGACTCGAGAAGAGTGCCTACCCAGGGCCTACCGCGAGGGAAGGAAGACCCAGCTCTGCCCTGCAGCCAAGCAACAGAGCTGCTACGTCCTCCTCCTCCGTGCCGCCTGTAGGGGGTGACAGCAGGACCCATTGAGCTTCCCACCCTGATCACTAAATAAAGGCATTTAAAGGCGAAACCTCTCCTGCCCTTTTTATTCATAACATTTTCTATGGTCTTGAATGGTCTTTCAATTGCTGCATTTGGTTTCTTTCCAATTTTGTCTAAAAACAGGGGGGGAACTACCTATTGGTAAGCATCTGGGTTATCTATTGCTGTGCCTTACCAGATAAGTGATTTTTCTCAGCAGTGTAAAGAGGCACCAGCAGGTATCTCTCTTCCAGCACGTGTACTTGGTTCTGCTCTGGCAAATATTCAACAGAAGATGCTAAAAGGAGGATATTTAGGTCTGAACCTGCCACTGTGCACACAATAGTTTTCTTTTCACTGTTTCCATTCTATTGAATCCAGTATTCACTATTCAGATGATAAAAGTAGCAAACAGCATATTTGTGTCTGGAACTTTAATCCTGTCCTGGTTTAGGGCAAATTTGGGAAGAAACTTCCAAATAGGATCCCTCAAGAAAGCAAATTCAATTGCGCCCTCCCTCAACTGGTTCACGAAAAGATTTCTTTGGAGAAAAGTGGAAAAATCTGTTTATTTAACAAACAAAGTACTCACAAGCATAAAAATTTAATAATTTGAAATAATAAAACCCCTCACTGTTCTGAAGAGATGGCAAATTCAGAAAGTTCTTTTTGTGAGGGGTTGCTTGGCTTGCTCAGTTTTTTATCAGTCCCCCTGGTGCTGGAATACAGATGCCTGGGCCCCAGTGGGCCACAGGCGTGAACTCCTGGTGTTTTTCTGGGTTTTCAGTCCAGAACAGGTTTAAACAGTTCCAAGAAAAGGAAAAGCCACAGTATGGGGAACTTCTCTGCCTCAGCTAGCTAAAAGCTAACTAAAAAGCAAAGGAGAGCGCTCTCCCACTGTCTGTGTTGCAGACAACACTGTCTGTGAGAAAGAAAAGCTCCTATCTCTATGTTTTCGAATACAACTGCCTCAGACATTTCACCACTTCTCCTTCTCCCCTCCCCTTCACTCTCAGATCTGGTTTTAAAGGTGTAAAACTTATTTCTGGGCTAAACAGATGAATGGGGATACAATTCAGCATCATAAAATTACCCCAGGACAAATCCCTGCTTGCCACTATGGTCAGGTAACTCCTTTGTCCTGTGACATCAGGTTCAAGCAGACTAACAGGCATAAAAATTAAGTCATTGTGCTTGAGAACCAAGCCAAGAACTCTTACGTCATCCTTGTCCTCTGTATTTGAACAAACATCTGAACTTTGCATTTTTCAGTTAAGGTTGGGGTAAAGCCTTAAAGTTGCTATCTGATGTTGTGTTGAATGTTGTTTCTAAGTAAAAAAATATACCAAACTTTCCTGAAATGCTTTATTATCACTGTACTGTCTTAAATAAACATACTACAAAAAAATGATTCTGACTTTTTTCCCAAGAACATGAGAATGGTTAGAAAAGGTCAGTTATACCTTGTTTAGGCTGATTGGTAATGGCGATCAAAGAGCACTTGTCTCCAGGTGGTGATAGAAAGCAAAAAAATTAAGAACTTGGAGGAAGAAGCAGATTTCTTCAGAGTTCTGCACTTGACTCATAGGACAAACTAGATTAGAAGAGTGAGTGCTGTAACATTCTTATCACGAGGCTGCATTTTGCATGTCTTTGAAATGTGAAGGAATTTTTTTTCCTCTTATTTGAAGGGCGAATGTTGCCAAAACAGGTACTGTAAAATTAATTGAGTACAATACTTGCCCGTTGTGATGCCCAGAGAGACCTCCAAAATTTATTTAAAGGAGTAATCATTGAGAAATTGCCAAGATCTCCAAACATTTTTCTTCTTAACCTCAAAAGCAATTGTCATCTCATGTCTTATTTTTTAGCTACAGTTTGCTATTTCATAGAGGAAATGATTAGTGATATCATGCATCATTAGCTGTGTGGCTGAAGTTTAAGCCTCAGACATAGTGAGCCAAATTAATTTTTAGTGTAGAACTACAGACTCCAGCATTTTACTTGTAGAGCCAGCAGAGGCTGAAATCGTACAGAAAGTATTGATTTTAGATCCCCCAAGAATGGTGTGTCTCATGTAATTCTACTGTTATCTCCTGCTGATTCATCAGAAATGGCTTTCAGGGAGTTCAGCCTTTTTGGCAGAAGACACTTTTTGATTTAGTGGTAATAACATACATAGGTATTTATAATATGCCCAGAACCATGTTACCTTAATGCTTGAATAAATCACAGCTAGAATTTTCTCTTTCTTTTCCTATTTTGTAATACAAAGCAAATTAGGATGCTTGGGTGTAATCTTTTTGAAAGCAATCAAGATAAGTATTATGCTAATACTGAGCAAAATGACTTTGTGATATATTTTTTTAATACACATTTTTCTAATCTGAAATTTAAGGATATCCTGCCAAAGGACAATGAATCTTCAAAATACTTTGGATTTGTCAGTGTTCCAATTTTTCTGCTCTTCTTTGGACTCCTATTTTAAATTAAAAACTTAAAACTGACTTGTTAGGTCACTGTTGGTTGAACCACAGTATTTATTATTGAGTGGAGTCAGATGAACACAATGACCTAAAGATTTGATAGTTCCTGACTTTTCAGTAAAAAATCCTCAGAGTCTTGAAACTCTGTGTGGAAACCAGCTTCTGTGAATTGTTCATTAGACTTATGTTTATAGTGTAGAGAACCAGGGAAAACAGTTTGAATCATTAATATCTGTGACCACCATTTCATTTTTCTTTTTGGCTGGACCCATTATTACTCACTCCTATAAATTAACTTAGGGGACAATTCACAGCTGACTTCTTTTCTTTGAACAAAACTCCTTTAAGCTCCTTGACACTCATTGATGACTAACTCTCTGCCATAATGTCCTTGATTTTAATGATACATTAATGGTACTTTCTCATTAATGATCCCTCTATTACACCTCTCCATACTTTCTCTTTATTATTTTGTTATCCCCTTAAGTCACAGCCAATGTTGAGATAAGATCCCAGGGCTTCAATTGGAATAATACCTCTAAAGACAATTTCAGGAGCTCCAGGTAAGTCAGAATACCCTCACTCAATGAGTTTCACATTTTATAGGAAACTGACATTTTTCAATTTAGCAATTCAATATAAAGATTAAAATATAAGTAAAGGAAAGCTACAGCTTAAAGAAAAATGACCTAATTAAAACAAAGCATTTCAGTGTTATTTTACTAAAAGTCCAAAGATTCTGTTTGTCTTCTTATAAGTGTCAACCTTACCATGGAACTTTCTGATAAGCTATACTTTGGTTACATTACTGGCAAAACAAGTATTAAATTGATAATCAATTTTTAAGTTGATATTCAAGTTTTACACAATACTATTAAAAATTTCACTCAGATATTATTAGAATGGAACAGAATTAAATATTTTTATGTTAAATTCCATCCTTTATTTTTTATCCTCAATCTATTCACTTACTAAGTTTTTTCAGAGGTTGTTAGCTCATTAGTTGCTTTTCTCCAATAACTTCATTTATGTTTTCCTATACAGATATAAACGTATTTTAAATGTTTATACACTTTCTGTGAATTCTTCTCTTCACATAAAAAAAAGAATTAACTGCACACACTGATGTTTCTGTTAATGAGGTACAAAACCCAAGTAGAATCAGAAATTTTTGTTTATTAAAAAAATGCATGCAATTTTACTCTCATCATTATTACATCAAATATTACTTACATTGTACTTACTGTTTCATAGCACTCAAAACATCTTCACTATTTTCCAAGATCCAAACAAAGGTCTTTATGCAGCAGAGCCCATAACCAGGAGCAAATTTGAACAGCCCCAGGCGTGGGGTGAGGAGAGGTTGAGATGCAGAACTGAAGGAAGAGGACATGGTCTCCCAGCTCCTCAGCCTACCTGTAAGTTCTATTCGTACTCTTTTCCAAACCAAAGTATGAGTTATCATTCATAACATCCTGGGTCATGGGTGTTTAAGGAAAAAAAAAAACAGTTAATTGAATTAGAGAGAGGTGAATTCAGGACAAATTGGGACTGATGGATTTTTAACCATTGGGAAAGCAAGAATGAAGAAGAAGGAAAAAAGAACAACTTGCAAGAGTAACTTGTAACTGGTGATTTGTTGGCTAACTCTTAAAAAGAGCTTTTGGTTGACTGATGTTTTATTTTGCACAGAGATGAAAACACATTAAATTTTTATTTTGGGAGCCCTAACATTTGAGAACCTTTACATAACTTTCATGTTTTGGGATGATACAAGGATAAGAAGCTGTAAAGGGACTTCAGGAAGTGGGCCACGTTACCTTTGCATCTCTGTATGTGCCATCGAGGATTAGTCCCAACCTTGCACATCTGCCAGGGTCACACATCTCTAACATCTTCTGGGCCTCCTCCATGTGCCCCATATTGCCTCATTTTGCCAGTGGAAGCCAGTCTAACCACTAATGGAATAATGAAGCAGAGACTCTATAAATGTAGTAGAGATTTTAATAGACCAGGGAAAAACCTGAGCAGAGGTGACAAGTTTGTTCTTAACATAGTTGAAAGAGCTCAGTTGTGGAAGCTCCTCACACATGTCCTGTGGATTCTGCAGCTGATGAGATTTAGGTATTTATACTTGCTGAAAGCATATCTACCAGTATTTAACATGATTCTTTGCTTGTTCCCTATAAATCTTCCTAGTAGATTTTAGCCTCTTGGGAAGAATAAAGGACTGAGGTTTGAAGATAAAAATGAAGAATTTTCAAATATAAAAGTCTATGGAGTAGATTTGAAATGTAAATGGAAATGTGTTTTCCTTGTCTGATTTTGTGCCATTATGCTGGTGCATGCAACCAGAGTTTTTGACTGGACTAAGTGCATCTTCTCAAAGAACTTTCCTGAAAAGTTATCTTTTTAATTACTGTTCACTGGAAGTTACCACCACACTTGTAAGTAAATGGATATGGTGAGGTCAGGGAAAAAGAAAATGTCATGTACAGAAAAGCAACCCAAATCTGAAAGTCTGAAAATCTCTTTCACAATGAAAAGCCCTCCAATACAATTTTTTTAAAGATACTTGGGAAATGTCTGCAAACTGTTGCAGTGTAAAAGCTGAAGTTGTCACAAATTTACCCAAATCTGTGTAATTTTAAGAGCAGACTTCTGAATAAGAACATTTAGGGACGGACTAGGTTCAAAACTGTCACATCAAAAATATTTTGTTTTAATAAACCCAGTCTATTCTCATTACAGAGTTGCTCATGTCATGTGGATATTCAAGTTCCAGTCAATAATGGTCCATGATGATTTTTGCATCCACCTGCTGGCGTGACACTGTTGTGTTATTAGGTGCTTACAGCAGCTGGGGGGAAAAAAAAAAAAAAGAAAAAGGACAATCTTAAAAGCAGAAGACAAACCTGTAAACATAAAACATGTCCATAGTGAACCATAGCGAACATAGTGAATATAGTAAAATATTTCTGGAAGGATGTCTTCAGAACTGTTTCCTTTTCTTAGCTTCAAAATGATTACAAATTCAGTCACAGCCCAATTAGATCCGTGTAACACAGGCTTTGAGCCTGGGTAGATATTATCCTAAGCAGTAGCTACAACAACAAAAAATTAAATAATTTCCATGTATGCTTCTAAATCCTACTTTTTGGTGCTTTTCCTTGTGTATTCCCACACCCACCCAGAGAGCACAGTTTATCTGGTCCTTTTCTGGTGAAGGAAGGGACAGGGTAGTTGGGAACCAACATCCTCCCCCTCCATTGCTCCTTCCCACAGTCACAGCTTAGGTGAGTTGGTCCAAAAGAGAAAAACGGGCCTGCCATCACCTAGTCATTGTAAACAGAATGAATTTTCACAATAAAGAAATTGCTTTTCCTTTCTCACATGCCGATTTTCTTCCAGTCTTGCTGATTTACTTTTATGCATCTCTCATCAAGCTATTAAACGCCATAATAAATTTTCTTGTATGGTGAAGATATATTACCAACTCTGGAGAGGAAGAGAATCCCTCTTTTCTAATTGATGCTGTAAAATATAGTAAACAGGATGATGCATTAAACTTTGTGAAAGACCTTCTTTATGAATAATGCATTAGGCTTTAGTTAAAGCATATGGATTTTATTTGCTTTTTATTAACTTACTACATTTGACACTGCTTCTGCATTTCCACACCCCTTCTCCCCCTGAGAATGTCTTGTAATAAGACATTTCATAAAATCTATGATTTCTCTCTTTTTCCCCCCTTAAGAAGCTCTAGATGCAAGGCAAATGCTTTGTTATTGCAGAAGTAGCTTGTTTACATCCCCTGGGTGGGAACTGCTTGCTATGGAACATTTTAAATTCATTTGCATCTATATCAAAGATCACCTCATTGTTAAAACTTTGTGCCTAACTTATAAAAATTATTCCTGTGCATAACATTTGCTGTTTTCTGGCACTCCTCTAGAGTTTTTAAGGTGTATATGGCCTTTTATGCACACAAGTGCATAAAAGGGGCATGGAGAGGGGGGGTTCTTTGTCACACATGTGCCTTTGAAAATAACTCTTGTTATTTATATTTTTCAGTAGTGCACTGCTGTACTTGAGCCTCTGACACTATTGAGCTGACCACTGTTAGGACTGTTTGTGCTTTATGGAATCATAGAATGACCTGGGTTGGAAGGGACCTTCAAGGTCCTCTCAGTCAAACCCCCTACCATGGGCAGGGGCACTTTTCACTAGACCAGGTTGCTCAAAACCCCACCAACCTGGCCTTCAACATTTCCAGAGTTAGGGCAGCAACAGCTTCTCTGGGCAACCTGTGCCAGGGCCTCACTGGCCCCAGAGTAAAGAATTTCTTCCTAATATCCAATCTAGACCTACTCTCTAACAGTTTGAAGCCATTCCCCCCTGTCCTGTCACTCCAGATCCTTGTAAATAGGCTTCCTCCAGGTAGTGGAAGGCTGCAATTTTTTCAGGTTGAATAATCTCAATTCTCTCAGCCATTTGTCTGTTTGTTATTCTCTGAGCAGTTCAGTCATTGCTGGGTTTTACTGTCCCTATATAAAGTGACGGTGGGATACGCTCCCTCCACTTTACAGATATAACTTTTTATAAAGGTTATAGAGTCATGTGGTTGTGGCAGACACTGAAACCCTTCTCAGAAATTTCCAAATCTGCAATGATGGCAGAATGACTTCCATTTAGGTATATGAACAGTCATAGGAATATATGGTATCTATACGAGGCATAGGAAGCTTGCTTCTGTTCACATCATGGATTTTACTGCTTGGAAGGAGCAAACCTGCCACCCATCAAATAGGTGTCACGTTTAGGAATGGTCTTCTTTCAAAGAGTTATTGCCTGTTAGACTGTGATCATCAGTGTTCCCGGCCTTCTGACATTCTCCATCAGAATACTGCTGCTTTAGCAGCTGTAGTCTGCCTGACTGCTTCAGCTGTTCCTAAGTAAAGACAACTCAAGTGTCCAAATAATGGCCATGGAACCAATTGCAACTGTTTGCCAATGTTTCAGACTTTTTCTTTTACTGTCAATGTACAGGACTGATCATGTGTTCATCTATTCTGTCAAATACCAGTTACATAGTTCTATTACTAGGTAATTTGTTTGAATTACTTAGTATCTGGATTTTTCCATGTGTTCTTTGCCAAGTATTTTCATCACCAGCCCTGTAATGAAGATGTGAATGTGGCAAATAAACACAGCAAAATTTGATGAGAAAACAGGAAAATCAAAACCCTGGGTCAGAAAACAGATGTAGTAATAAATACATAATTTCACCAATTTCAATAACATATCTCAGTGATTAGTACAGTATTTGGGTGTATTTTTTTCATGAGAGACGTGTATTAGATCTGACTTTTCAGCTATTGGCATGAACAATTTAAAAAGCATAGCTCATTGCATTTGTGTAGCTCTTACAGCTCAGCAGCATTGGTTGCAACAGGAATTGATAGATCCAAGTGCATTGGAAGTGTCTTTCTGTGTTTTGCACTGGCTTCCCAATTGGCACACAACCCAGCTGACCTAAAGAAAATTACAAACATCTGTCTCTGAAGCAAGTTGCCCTTGGTGTTCTTATGCCCATGAAGTAAACATGCCCTTCTGGGACACAACAGATGTTGTACCATGCTCCAAGAGTGATTCCATTTCTCTGCTGTTTGTTAAGGCAGCATTATGGTCATTAGTTCAGATATTGATGTTGTAGAAGCCTAAAAGGGATGGGACTAATGTGTATGTCTGAAACACACATAACCAGATAGCTGTGGAGCCAGTAACAGCCAAGGATTGCTGGTAATAACATACTGTGAGAAAGGATGTGACTGGAACAGGGGCCATGTGGAGGTAGGGCAGCACTTTTCTGGACAAACATCCTCATTCTTGCTCCTGGAGATAAGCACAACACAGCACAGCTCAGGAGTGAGGTTGAGAGGTGTGCATGTGTTGTAGTAGACCTCTCATCAGGGATAGAAATGAGCCAAGACACACTCTCTTGTTCATCGGTGTGAAAAGGGTCCCGGTTTATTCTTCTTCACAACTCAGCTATCCTGACTCCAGCTACCCTAACTACAGCAAACTCCCACTGTAGGCTTCCCTTGCAGACTCTGCAGGCTCCAGCAGCAGACCCAGACTGACCTCACAGCAGATCCCTCACAGCAGCAAATCTCTCTCCCATTTCATCAGCCCTCTTGTCCCTCTGGATCATACCTTCAGTTCCCTCTTCATCAGGATCCTCCCCTGAGTAGCCAACACACCCTTTTGCCACACTCGTTGTATATATCTGTGATCCATCAGGGGCGAGGTTGTTTTTGGGTAATTAGCACATCAGGGGCCGGGTCACCTGTAATCCCTTCTCCTACATGTATGGACTGTAGGGGGTGAACAAGACCACCAAAGACCCTGAAGCCTCCAGCTGCTTTCCAGAGAGGTCTGGAAGAATGGACTCTGTGTGACAACTAATTTGCATTGAATGTGAGAACCTTATCTCCAGGGTGGGAAGAATTTATCTATAAAAAGGTATCCCACCGAGCCCAGTGTACGTGCCCTGTGCATGTCCCAGGACACTGGACATCCCAGCTGGATCAACACAGGAGCCAGAACTCGTGCTCTTTCCTCTGTTTCTTTGTCTATTTCTTCCTCTCTCCCCCTTTTTAATTCTTCTCTCTCTTTCTCTCTGCTCTGTCGCCCAACTCATTACCCAAAACCCACTGCTGTGTGTTCATATGGGTGGTCAGGGACTAGTACTCCTATTTCCATGCCAAATGTGTAATTTACTGGTAAAACTTTGTAAGCTTTTGAGGACACTCTGACTTTTGTTCTTCCTTTTGACCACAAGCATCCAGAAATCTCAGGTGCTCCCCTCATTAGGGATGGGACATTGCTGATGTCTGATTGATCCTTTGATCTTGGCATCTGTGTGAGGCTGATAAAGAGCTGACTGTCTTTAAGCAGAGTAGCTCCTTAAAGTTAGTAACTTGGCAAACGTTATCTGCTCCCGTGAAAAGCTAATTACCTGCCAAAGCATTGTTTCTTGGGTGGGATCAGCACACCCTCTTAAAAATGGGATGAGAAAATTGACTATATTTCTTTGCTTAGTTATGAATTCTTCATATTTATTTGCTTATATATTAATTCAAATGATCTGAAGGCCCAAATTTAATTTAAGAAGGAAAATATATGTTTTATAGAGCCCTCTTCCTGCTGTTGCGCTTCTGGTAATTTCTATTTACTCACAGTGACTTTTTCACCTATCTATAAACTTGATATCTCTGTCTCTTTGGTTTCAAATACCTTACTTTATGTTTTCTTCTGTGTTTTTGCCCTTTTGGGAAAGATTGGGGCCTTATGTACATCAATTCGATAAGCAGGATTGTAACCCTGGAGAAAACAAGAGTATTGGATACCAGTCGGTGGCAGTGTATGGTTTCTTGACTTTCCAGACACAAAATTGTGCAAAGACAAATAAGATACACACTGATAATCAGTTTCTAAAATCAAAACGTGAAAACAAAGACAACCTGAATTTTCGTTTAAAGGTCTGGGGGTTTTTATTAATTTCAATTTTCCTTCCTGATAGAACAGAGTGAGAAGAGAGAAAATGAAGGAAAAAAAAGAGAAGAAAAAGAGCAAGTAGGGGCAGGGGGAGAAAGTCTGTTTGCAGACAGAAAGAGATCACAGTCAGTGGGATCTTTTCTCCTAAATTCATGTAGCTCTCTGATGACAATGAGACAGTTAGCAATGCTTACCCATTATGTCTGAATAACCTAGGTTGGAGACAAACAGGCCAAACTTCATTTTAAAATCCCTGAATTGATTCAGGCATGCAGCTTGTTGGTTGTTTTTGTATTTTTTCTTAAAATCCAAAAATAGCAGGAGTTATACATTTAATTCCCTAAATGCAGTCTTTAGAGTGTACCTTAGGAAATGCATGTTTTGTATAATATATTTGCTAGAAAGCTGTCATTGCAATGATGAATTTGTTTTAGTTTTTATCACTGCAGAAGATAGCTGCTTTTTGCATCTGTGCCCAAAGTCCATAGGCACAGCAGCACCTTACACTCTGATTATATTAAACACAGTAATATTCTGACACACAGCACTCCACAAAAAGAGAAGTCATTAACCTTGCAGTGATACTTGGAAAAAGATAATACTTCTTGGTCTAAAATTTGATAATATAAAACCATTTCTGATTCTATTTTTAGAGGGCTGTTAGTGCTGAATAACTTGTTTATACAGTGATTTGCACACATGGGCCTGCTCTCAGCCATGTATTTTAGAGTAAAATCCACCATCAGAAAAACCTTGAAAGGTTTATAATTCTACCTATCTGAAAGCATATGAACTGAGACACAGAAAGAAACACAGAAAGGTTATGACATGCCCAAGATTATGCAAGTCAGTCTGAAGAGCAGGAACAGAACTCAACTGGTAACACAGTCAGCCCTGTCTCTCATTTTCTTCCCTGCTGTGTCCCAGCTGTCCATATATTTGAGCTAAATTGGCTCCTGGAAGAAACCCAGGGAGCTCAAACCTAATATAAGTTCTGGTGGATATATAGAAGGCAACTAGTGTGAGGAGCAAGCTGAAATTATGGCTTTA